>PQWD01005184.1:16740-276928 GCA_019425675.1 Leucinodes orbonalis | reverse complement strand
TTTCATTCAAACGATGTGTTAAATGTTTTTTTTTCATATCCGTCCCTCGTGATACAGACACTATTCATACTCAGTGTGTTATACTCGTATATATCATTACCATTTACATTTTGAACACCTGAATATATAGCTAGCAGTGTTCAACTATCTTGTAACAAACTAAAATATAAATGCTTTCAATTAACAATCACTGTCGTCACACCATTTACCACTAGTCACAGTATTTAATTATATTATTCTGATTGTATACATTATTAATTTACATAAGCAAAGTGGAGAACATCTATCTAAGACTTTCATTCACCGATATAATTTGATTCGCTTTATTTTTCTCCTTCTCGAATAAGAAGCAACATTAAAGCAGGGCTGTCTACACAAACATTAGGGTCATGAGCGCTAATCTACAGGGTGTTTTATAGATTATTTTTCAAAAAACACATAATAGAAATATAATTTATAGAATATCTTATTGCCGCTGAATTTCAATATTCTCTTCAATGTAAAGAAAGTATTAAGAAATAAAAGCAAACGCCTAAAACGTTGCGAGAACGAATGCTTTAATTGGAACTTTGCATTTTTTTCTCCAATATTTTATGTGAGCTTGACTTTTCTAGTAAATTTCATCATGAAAGCCATCATCTACGGACTTCATTTACTTTTAATTAAGTTGAATTCTTATTTTGGACACAAACAACAAGAAATATTTCATTTTCAAAGGGAATTTTACCCCTTCTTATACAACACCCTGCAGACCATTCAATTGCCTCTTACACAGTAAGGTATTTTTGAATCAAGCCATTTTCAATTTTACATACTTTAACCACCATATTTTACAATTCAGTTATTAACAGCACGACATTTGCGCTTCCTCTTATTTGTTCTTTAAAAATTGGCACAAAAGTAAAAACGTGGAGACAAGTTGGGTAAACAATAAATTTTTATATAAAGCCAAGTTTACACGCAAGAAAAATATACACAAAATGCAAATGTAAGCCACTAGTGACGTGACATCGGCGGTCTAAGTCACTCTTTCAATTTCAAAACAGACTTTTTGCTATCAAATGAAAAATTACTACCTTTACCAAATATGCCACGTTTGAGCCTGTATAACTCACTAATTGAGTCAGGCAATGAGAAGGTAGCCAAATACTAACAAAAAGTTAATAAACTTTTTAAGTTTATACTGAAACCTATACGTCTTTAATTTTTATACCAAAAAGTCCGTTTAGTCCAAAAATACGAGTAGGACATTAAGGCGATAATATAATAATGGATTTTGATATGCAAATATGGCAAAAGACGTGAAGAGCTCAATGCTACCAACACTAAATATTGTATACTAAGTGCATGTTAGTTGTTATAAGTGAAGCCCCAAGAATTCCGCACTAATCAAGATACGAAAAATGTTTCATCATCATTATATCAGCCACATGATGTCCACTGCTGAACATAAGCCTCCCCCAATAACTTCCACTCCAAACGGTCGGAAGCTATCTGCATCCAACGGCCACTCGCAACCATCTGTCCATCTTGTGGGTGGCCGTCCCACGCTTCGCTTGCCGGTACGCGGTCTCCATTCGAGAACCTATTGGCCCCAATGGCTATCGGTTCTTCGGACTATGTACCCTGCCCATTGCCACTTCAGCTTGGTTATGCGAGTGACTATGTTTAAAAATGTTTACACATTCATAAAAGACAGCAAAATAAAATGTTGAGATTGATCAATGATCATTAACTTATCTAAAATGTGGTCAATTTTATGAAACATCAACAATGAACACACCAAAATGAATAATAAAATATTAATCTAAAACATTCGTTTCTTTTTATTTTATAGAAGAACCAAAGACACATTTTACAATCAACATGTTTTCGTTGTCACCATACAGAATATAATGTTTAAAATAAAATAAAAATACAATGTCTAGTTATTCATTTTGCTTCGTGGGGCTCCAACTTTATGGTGGGTTACAATAATATTACAATTCTTACGTCAAATAATAAATGAACGAATGGTGAATGAATGAATTAGCGTACTCATGAATGAATGGGTTTTGTACACACCGCATCTGCGTCAAGATGCTGCCATTCAAAGCGGTATGTACTCTCTGATTTGCTGCAAAGTCTCCCGATCCGTTGCTTGAATTAAACGGTCAAAGGTTTCCGCACCAACCTGGGCTTTCAGTGTCTCCAACTAAAGAAAAGAAAATTTTTGATAATCAATTTCATGGAAGCTTGAATGAATGATTTCATAGTTAAATTGATGAACAACCCTATTATCAGTTTTTGAACCGGATTTCAGTCTTTGACGAGGTTTTATACGTGGACACTATACTGGCACAGCTATACTTGTTCATTTTGGCTGACCATGATGATGATAATGTCGTGGGAATCAACCTACAGCCTGCAGATCAAGTAGCAACCAACGACCTACGCCCGCTTAAACAAATCTAACACTCAGACTGAATAAGCCCGCCGACGTATACACAACAACACGTCGTCTCATGCACATACAAAAATGCGGTCAAATGTCAATAGCGGAATCTGGTTCTTTATCTCAACATTTTCTTGACTAAGTTAACTATTACACTCAAATATTGTCATCCATCTGTCTACTTATGGTATGTATGGCGGCGCTGTAGCGTTATATATACCCAGCAAAGTACGATGTGGATGAAACTAGTAATGTGTGTGCATGTAGTGAATCCGGCGATGGGTGTGTGTGTGTACCTGGTGGTGTGTGACGGCGCGCAGGTCGATGGCGCGCGCGGGGTGTGCGGCGGCAGTGTGTGTGTGTGTGTGTACCTGGTGGTGTGTGACGGCGCGCAGGTCGATGGCGCGCGCGGGGTGTGCGGCGGCAGTGTGTGTGTGTGTGTACCTGGTGGTGTGTGACGGCGCGCAGGTCGATGGCGCGCGCGGGGTGTGCGGCGGCAGTGTGTGTGTGTGTGTACCTGGTGGTGTGTGACGGCGCGCAGGTCGATGGCGCGCGCGGGGTGTGCGGCGGCAGTGTGTGTGTGTGTGTGTACCTGGTGGTGTGTGACGGCGCGCAGGTCGATGGCGCGCGCGGGTGTGCGGCGGCAGTGTGTGTGTGTGTGTGTACCTGGTGGTGTGTGACGGCGCGCAGGTCGATGGCGCGCGCGGGGTGTGCGGCGGCAGTGTGTGTGTGTGTGTGTGTGTGTACCTGGTGGTGTGTGACGGCGCGCAGGTCGATGGCGCGCGCGGGTGTGCGGCGGCAGTGTGTGTGAGTGTGTGTGTGTGTGTGTGTGTACCTGGTGGTGTGTGACGGCGCGCAGGTCGATGGCGCGCGCGGGGTGTGCGGCGAGTGTGTGAGTGTGTGTGTGTGTGTGTGTACCTGGTGGTGTGTGACGGCGCGCAGGTCGATGGCGCGCGCGGGGTGTGCGGCGGCAGTGTGTGTGTGTGTGTGTGTACCTGGTGGTGTGTGACGGCGCGCAGGTCGATGGCGCGCGCGGGGTGTGCGGCGGCAGTGTGTTGTGTGTGTGTGTACCTGGTGGTGTGTGACGGCGCGCAGGTCGATGGCGCGCGCGGGGTGTGCGGCGGCAGTGTGTGTGTGTGTGTGTACCTGGTGGTGTGTGACGGCGCGCAGGTCGATGGGCGCGCGGGGTGTGCGGCGGCAGTGTGTGTGTGTGTGTACCTGGTGGTGTGTGACGGCGCGCAGGTCGATGGCGCGCGCGGGGTGTGCGGCGGCAGTGTGTGTGTGTGTGTGTGTACCTGGTGGTGTGTGACGGCGCGCAGGTCGATGGCGCGCGCGGGTGTGCGGCGGCAGTGTGTGTGTGTGTACCTGGTGGTGTGTGACGGCGCGCAGGTCGATGGCGCGCGCGGGTGTGCGGCGGCAGTGTGTGTGTGTGTGTGTGTACCTGGTGTGTGTGACGGCGCGCAGGTCGATGGCGCGCGCGGGGTGTGCGGCGGCAGTGTGTGTGTGTGTGTGTACCTGGTGGTGTGTGACGGCGCGCAGGTCGATGGCGCGCGCGGGGTGTGCGGCGGCAGTGTGTGTGTGTGTACCTGGTGGTGTGTGACGGCGCGCAGGTCGATGGCGCGCGCGGGGTGTGCGGCGGCAGTGTGTGTGTGTGTGTGTGTACCTGGTGGTGTGTGACGGCGCGCAGGTCGATGGCGCGCGCGGGGTGTGCGGCGGCAGTGTGTGTGTGTGTGTACCTGGTGGTGTGTGACGGCGCGCAGGTCGATGGCGCGCGCGGGGTGTGCGGCGGCAGTGTGTGTGTGTGTGTACCTGGTGGTGTGTGACGGCGCGCAGGTCGATGGCGCGCGCGGGGTGTGCGGCGGCGAGGCGGCGGCGGCGCAGCTCGTGCGGGGAGTCGGCGGCGGGCGCGGCCGCCCAGCGCGCGGCGCCGCCCCTCCCCTCCAATGGAGAGGCCGGTCGGGACGCGGGCGCTTCCACTAGACCGCTGTAGAACACATTTGAAATTGGAATGTTGTCTGATATTTTATTTTAAAATTGGAATGTTAATTTACATTTGATTTAACCACGGAACAGCCAAGATGCGGGCGCTTTTCCTAGACCGCTATACAACACATTCAAAATTGGAATAGTGACTGATGAACAGATTTAGAATTGGAATGTTAAGTGACATTTGATTTAAACACGGAACAGCCAAGATTCGGGCGCTTCTACTAGACCGCTGAAGAATAAGTGAATGAATATGTTATTCATTTATAATTGCAGCTTATATTTTTAATTTGAACACCATGTCGCTCAATGGTGGTCAACAAACAATAAAATTTCGAAGGCAAATTTTCCGATAGTCAGTTTTTAAATACTTTATGTAGATAACTTTAAAAAAATAATAATATGTGCTATAGCTTTTTTCTCTAGAAACAAAGCGATTTTTATAAATATGCCAAAAGGCTTTCAAGATTTTTTTAAACGAATTTTATATAAAAGAGTTCATACTCACTCGACATATGTTCCATTGTCTTCCGTCTTCATGACATCGTTCAACACCTCTGTCAGGTTCAGCAAAATCGCGGGAAACCTTTGCAGTACTGTTGCGTTTTGCGTAGTCAGCAACGCCGCTAGACCGAGCCCTGGCATACAAATATTTTATTAAACACTCTCTAGTCAGTTTATGCTCTCCTAGTTACTACATGTTTTAGCTTCTCTCTCTAATCAGTTCATGGTCTCCTGGTACTCAAATTTTGAATTCTAGGTAGTGATAGTTTATATTGACATAACAGGCGTTTGCAAGACCGCTTTAATAATTCATGCACATATAATAGGAGAGAGACCGAAAAGGCGGTAAAGTGAATTTATCTCATAGGTTTTTTTCTTACGTTATTAGTTGGAAAATTAAAGAAATTAGAAAATTACATAATTCACACTGTTACACACTCTTATTCACACTGTTACACACTCTTATTCACACTGTACACACTCTTATTCACACTGTTACACACTCTTATTAAACTGAACTGCTTAACGACATATTCAACAAGTGGATTTACCTTATTGTTCTTTTTTCTATTGCAATAACTTCGAAAAATAATTTATTTAGACCTATGGGGTATAAGAGACCTATCATCTTTCGTGTAGGGTGACAGGCGCAGTACAGTTGACGGATAATAATTCTCACTTACTTTGAGAATCCCTTATAAAAAACTCACCAACAACTTTCCACCTCTCCGCCTCAGTAACCAAATTCATCTTCTCCGTCCAAACGTGTAGAAACCTGTTCAATACTTTCACAGGATCAGAGTCGTATTCGACGAGGCCGTTCGACGCCTCTTGTATCGCCTTGTAGAACAGATCCGAAGACAGCAGTATCACCCTGGAGACGAGGCACAACTGCACTGACAGCACCATCGGAAGATCGTCCCCTTCTAAAAGTAGACTGAAACAAAATGGCATATCATCATCATCATGACCTCATTAAACGGCACGAGCCTACCCGTATAGGATGTTTAGGCCTAAGTTATCCACGCGAGCCTAGTGCCGATGGGCCTTCACGTACAACCTTTGAATCTCTTCGCAAGCGTACGCAGGTTCCTCGCGATGTTTTCCTTCACCGTAAGAGTGTCGGATAACGTACATATAATTTCGAAAATTCGAAATCACATTGGTATGTGGCGGGATTTGAACCTGCTCCCTCCCAATCGGAAGGCAACAGTCCACACCATTGAGCCAGCGACGCTCTTATGAAGACATATATTATTTTTAAAATAAGTGTGATCTTATAACTTATGTAGTATACATGCCTTTCCTCAAAGCATGTGACTATGGGATAATTGGGCCTTAACCCAGCACGGAGGCCTAACACGAATCGATGGTGTTAAGGAACTCTTCGACACAAATTCTTTATTTAATATAGGTCCATAAAGCCTTGTTAACTTTCCAGCTGAAAAAGTTGTGTACCAATGAAATCATCATCATCATCAGCTCAATATACGTGCCCCCCAAGGGGAATGAACCTACCCGTAAAGGCCTATACACATACGGCTTAGTCGTGCACGCGGGCTTTGTGCGGATTGGACGACTTCACGCACAACCTTTAACTCCTCAATTCCCAGTGTCACCTGTAGGTGACATAAGTTTAAATATTTTTTCTACTACATGCAAATTATATCTTAAAATTCTACCACTATTTTAGCAAAGCCAATAAGTCACATTACTAATTATTTTTTCTTGCAACACTGATCAAACGTCATCTGTCAAATTCATTCAGTTGTTTAGCGCGCTACTTGAGCAGTCTGAGTTTGTGTGATTTCTTGCGATATAAAGTGAAATAAAAATGCCTAGACCGTAAGTATTTAATTTTTTTCTTATTCCATTTAATAAATAAATATATAAGCTGTAATATAAACGTATTTTACAATAAAAATAACTTATGCGTCATTGCTACAACTTCGGAAATATGCGTGGCACCTGTGGGTGCCACTGGCAATATAATAACTCTACTATTGTTTGAATTCATTCTACGAAATAACATGAGTATTGTTTATATTAGGGCTTATCGCTATGTCGTGAATTGTTTTACAGCTTGTTTACTATTGCAGGTTGACGTTAGATGAAATTGCCGAGGAGTTGGAGGCCGGGGAGGACCCAGGTGATATTATTTTATTTCCTCCGGATGATGGTGTGGTAACGGACGAAGACAGTGGTGATGAAAATGAAGCTAATATTCTTCATCTTTCTAGTCGCATGCTTCGATCTCAAGTAGAAATACAAAATAGACCTTCCATCTCTGGAGACAACTGTTTAGATAATCTGGAAGAAGAGGAAGAAGTGGAAGTACCCGCACCAAAGAAAAAAAGGAAAAAAGAAAATACTTTAAAAAAATGGTACAACAATGTCAGCAATACTTGTTTTACTACTTGCGGTAAAGGAGACTGTGATGAAGAAGTTTTTTCTAACTCTCAGGAGGAAATGACTGCCGTCGAATGTTTCGAATTGCTCTACAGCGACGACATAGTAAAATTCATAGCTGATATGAGCAATTTATATGCTTTACAGAGAAATCACACTCTAAATGTGACTATTGATAAAATTAGAGTGTACATTGCAATACTGCTACTTACGGGATATTTGACTCCAAAGTACATGCGAATGTTCTGGGAAGTGAAAAGTGACACGCACAATGACCTAGTGGCATCTAGTATAAGGAGAAATAGATTTTTTGAAATTCAGCAGTACCTCCATCTTTCAGATAGTACATCCTTGCCAGCCAACGACAAATTCGCCAAAGTTCGAGAATATTTCACGAACTAAACGTAAATTTTACTGCTAATTTCACAAAAGCTGGTTCTTCACACATTTCCATAGACGAAACTATAGTACCATACTTTGGAAGGCACGGTACCAAACAACATATTCACGGTAAACCAATAAGATTTGGTTACAAGCTCTGGTCAGCAGCTACACGACATGGATATTTGGTAAATTTTGAACCTTATCAGGGCGCGTCCGGCCCAAGCCTCAAAATGCAGTCTGAGTTAGGCCTAGGAGCTGCTGTTATTTTAGAGCTCCATTCAAGATTACCAATTGAGTTAGGTCCTTACAACTTATATTTTGATAATTTTTTTACTGGATTACCGATGCTAAAGTACTTACGAGAGCAAAATGTTGGGGGAACTGGTACTGTTCGCGAAAATCGTCTAGAGAATTGCAATTTGCCTAACTCAAAAGACATGAAAAAAGAGCCAAGAGGCAAGTTATATCATAAGGCTTCTGAAGAACTTATTGCAGCTAAATGGCATGATAATAGTATCGTCACTATAGCATCCAACTGCCATGGATTAGATCCTATCACAAAAGTGGATCGAATTTTGATTTGTGGACAAAAAACGGGCCAAAATTCAAGTTGACTGCCCAGCCATTATCAAAATGTACAATAAGTACATGGGTGGAGTAGACCGTTTTGACGAAAATGTTGACTCCATGAGAGTAGCTCTTCGTGGCAAAAAGTGGTGGTTCCCGCTCTTTGCTTTTGGCTTAGACGCAAGTTGCCAAAATGCATGGCTAAAATGTAGCAACTATTTACCTGCAAAAATATGGCAAATCTCCAACCCGCAATTCTGCTTGTGGCGTTCCTGTGCAGATAAGAGTGCCTACCGAGGTGAGGAGTGCAGAAAGTGCGGATGATCACTCGCAAATCGACTGTTCTCAACGAAGATGCGGATATTGTCATCAACGCACTAGAAAAATGTGTGCCAAGTGTAATATTGGTTTGCATGTAAAGTGCTGGTACAACTTTCACAATAAATAAGTGTATTCTTTTTTAATAAGTACATAAATAAAAAATATGTACCCTAAATACTGAAGTCTTATTCCTATTAAAAGAACGCCTGTCCAATGCCCAGTGTCACGTGTAGGTGACATCCCCATAAAAAAACGGGGGTAGGTAGAATTTTTTTTTTTTTTTTGTCGTATCTAAATGTATCTTAACTGTTTTATATAAAGGAGTATATATATTTTGATTTCTTGTACATGGGAATTGAAGAGTTAAATCTCTATTAAGGTGCGGTTTCCTCACGATGTTTTCCTTCACCATAGCCAAAAAATACAAAGCAATAAACAATATACACTCACTGTATAACCCGTAAGATTATCGGTCAAACAACCCTGACGCCTAACAATGCGTTCCTACTCCGTACGTACTATCCCTCCCAATGTTTTCCCTCCCCATTTTAAAAGTTGGCCACTTCGGAGTACCGTTTGTCAATGCGTGCCACCCATTGTCTATATAATTTACCAGATATATAAAACTCTATATTGCACACATAAAAAAGAAACAAATTTAGCAGTTATTCAAGAAAAAATATGCAATTTAGGCGGTCTTTTCGCTGGAAACGATCTCTTCCGGACCTTCTTCTTCTTACGGATAACTGAAACAAGAAAATCTGTTCGTTTGCCTACCTTCTCTTCAACCTATCGCAGTCCACTGCTGGACATAGGTCTCCCCCATTTTGCGCCAGATATCCCGGTCCTCTTTTATCGTTTGCCTACCTAAGAAATCTAAAATAATAATAAAAATACACTCACTGTATAACCCGTATGAGTATCGGCCAAACAACCCTGACACCTAACAACGCGTTCCTCTCGGGCAACGCCACACTGACGCACACCTCGGCCATCTTGAGGGCGATGATGACGCCCTCTGTGCGCATGTCGGCCAACATGTCGTCCAATAGCGCCATACATTTGCAGCCGGCGCCAGTCAAAAACTCCTCGGGGCATAGTAGCGTGTACGCTTGCATTATGTAGACAACGATGCGGAGGTGCTCTGATGATTGCTCTGTGGAAAATATCATGATTATTAAATAAATAAATATTCACTGACATTCACACAGCGCCATATAGCCCCTGGTTACGCGTGAAACCTGTATTATGGGCACTAAACAACGGATAAATATACTTATATAATATTTTTTTTGTAAATACGTTCATTTTATTCATAGAAAACACCCAGACCATTACAAACAGACATGTTCATGCACACATAAGTTTGTACTGCCCGGGGATCGAACCCGGAACTTAGTGTAGCAGCCGATGTCTCGACCACTACACCAAATTGGTCGCCAAATATATATATTATTGGCAGTACAGGCGTTTGGCAGCGTGCTACTCTGGAATATTTTGAAGGTTTCAGAACGAAAGCTAGATCCATAGTTAAGGACTTTCTCGTTCAGGATGATAAAACTAATTTTCGGATAAATTTAAAATTCAGTTTTATTTTCTTCCCAAAGTTGAGGTGATTTTATAGTTATCGTGGTCTCGGGTAATCGAATTGGTGTTGTTTTCTTCAATGACGAAAGCTTAAAACAATACGCAGACTATCAAAGACTCACTGCGGATATATGTCACCACAAACAAATATTCAGGCGCCAAGTATTGCAGTCTTTTGACTGCAGTGCTTGACGCCTTGAACTTGATTCATTAATATATCATTCAGTGTAATTGATTGATTTGCTGAATTTACTAATTGTACTTCAATCCTTTTTTTTATATTTATATATTTTTTAAATTGATTCTTTTTAGCACTATAGTCCACCCTATGCCCTGATAACCTATAGTAAGGTGACACTTAGCTTCAAGTTTATGTTTGTCTTAAATTTATTGTTGCTTGCACCAGTGTTTATCTTGTTAGTTGTCCTGATAAATATATCTTTCCGCTAAAGTCTATCAACTTTGCAGCACCAACAATTACTTAGAGACATCTGCGCTCGCCAATTGCCCGGTCAAGCTGTAAAGTCCATCAGCGGCCAACAGCAGTAGTCAGTTCGAAAAAAAAATCAAATTAAATAAAATAAAAAGGTCCAACTGACCTAGTATCGGGTACAGGTTATCAGCAAGCCGCAGTAGCGCCGCGTCAGCAGCGTGCGAAGTCTCCAACACAGCCAGCCACAGTTCGAGCGCATCTTCCAGCAGATACACGTGGGCCGGCTCCGACAGTCGCGTCGACTCGTCCACCACGCTCAATATCCACGGGCGAATGTTCGGCGAACACTCGCCTACCGCCTGTTGGTTATTGGAGATTATTAATAAATTAATTAATTATCATAATCTTTATTAGCAGTCAACTGTGGAGTATCTGTGTGTAAATATTAAACGTCTATGTAACCATTTTGTAACCTATATAAACTGACGTTATGAAATAAAAGTTATCATTATATTACTGGATTTTGACCATGTTATTTTATTTATTAATAAGGCACATCAATAATGCAAACACAAACATTCGTTAAATATACATAAATGACAAGTAATCTAGTGTGATATAATGAATCTTGCTAAGAATTGGTGATCATTTTTTAAGCATTATGCGATCGCAGGAATGCGAGCATAACTTGAGGGTGTTATTATTACTGGGGCGTTTAATTCGAGCAGGTTGCGATTATCAAGTAGCGAGTACCTTCAGCATGCTACTTGACTAACAAGTGAACGATATGATCGCCCATTGAACACGAACATACCTTAGACATATTGCTGTCGCTAACTGGCAGGCGTACCTTGACCCCTATCTATCACTACGGATGGGTGCGCTTACCTTAAGCATTTTGCAGTTGTGGAATGGCGAACTTAACCGAGCGTGGGAGTAATAATTACTGGGATGTGAAACTTAAGCATGTTGCGGCAGGTGGCGTATGTGGCGTGGCTATGCGGCAGGTGGCTATGTGGAGTGGCTATGCGGCAGGTGGCTATGTGGCGTCGCTATGCGACAGGTGGCGTATGTGTCGTGGCGTATGTGTCGCGGCGTGGCGTACGGCGGTACCTTGAGCAGGTGCACGAGCGCGGCGAGCGCGGCGGCGCGCAGCATGTCGTGCGCGGCGGCGGCGGCGTGCGCCCACAGCTGCGGCAGGTGGCGTATGTGGCGTGGCTATGCGGCAGGTGGCGTATGTGTCGTGGCGTATGCGGCGTGGCGTATGTGTCGCGGCGTGGCGTACGGCGGTACCTTGAGCAGGTGCACGAGCGCGGCGAGCGCGGCGGCGCGCAGCATGTCGTGCGCGGCGGCGGCGGCGTGCGCCCACAGCTGCGGCAGGTACGCGAACAGCGCGCCCCCGTCGCCGCCCGCCAGACACCCGCAACGCTCCATTATGTACGACACCACGTGCAGCACGTGCATCTTCGTGTCGCACTCCTCCGACTCCACCTGTCAACGCATCATATAATCAGGTATTGAGGCTAGGCAGAGTCTTAATATAAAAACTGACTGAAACCGAATCGGTCTCATCTAAATTTATATAAAAGGTGACTGACTGAAATAGTGATCAAACAACGCACAGCCCAAACCACTCTACGGATCGGACTGAAATTTGGCATGCAGGTATATGATATGACGTAGGCATCCTCTAAGAAATAATTTGAATAAAATCCACCCCTAAGTGGGATTTTGATTAATTCTTCCCCCAAGGGGATAAAATGGGGGATGAAAGTTTATATGAAATTGTCAATTTCAAACCAATTGGGATAAAACTTTGTATGTATCAGCTACCATGACGTAGGCATCCCCTAAGAAATAATTTGAAGAAATCCACCCCTAAGTGGAAAAAATAGGGGATGAAAAATAATACTTATTACCGCGAGCGAAGCCATAGGAAAAAGCTAGAGAAACCATCTAAACGTTCCAAATATTTCCCTTTAAAGTATGCAACCCTAAAAATCAACTCACCAACAATTCATAAAGCGCAGCGATGGCATGAGGCGCATACGGAGCGAACTGCTCCACGTCGAAGTAGAAATCGTCCAAGGTGCTTCGCAACGCTTCGGCGGCTGCCAGCTTCACTGCTGCATCTTCGTCCGCCCTAGACAACGGCTCCAATAGTGCTTCGTATATAGCCGGCCTTAGGGACCGGGACGAACGTACTGCACACCACTGGCCTGAAGACAGGGTTGATAAAAAAACATCTTAAATAATCAATAAATGAAGCACAATCACGAAGAAACGTCAACCAAAAAATGTCCGAGTTGCACGACACATACGTATAGTTATTGCTATATTTATACATAAAATTATTCATGTAAATTTTGACCTTAACTATGACATTATGGTATGTAGCATAGATTTAGAATTAGCGCGCTGCGCTTATAAGATACACGAAGCGTGGGAGTGAGAGGAATCAAGTACAAAATGCAGTACAAAACGCTACTAGGCGAAATAATCCGAATTAATACACTTTTACAGGTAAATACGATTTTATCATCGGAATTTTACGAACCAATTTTTACTTAATTTCAGCTAGAAATTGGCTTATAAATATAAGATTTCAATACAATTTTGTTTCCCATTTATATATTTGAAATTTGAGAACAAATAATGTTTTTTATTTAAATTCGCGAAATTAATGTATAAAATAGCACATTGTTTGTTTACGCTAGTGCTTGACAAAGCGGTGACGTCATTACAATCGATAAAAAAACTTGAATAGTTTTTTAGAAGAATACACAACATAAATATTGATGATTTCGTCTACTTATGTAAAAATAACATTATTCATAGATACTTATGTTTTATTTACATATTGGTAAATAAATATCGATGTTTTCAGGTTTCCACATAGTTCACCTTTGATGGAAAAATGGATGCGGACTTAAAATAGACCAGATTAAACTCTTAATAGGAACTATGCTTATCTAAGAATTCAACACGTAAACGAAATGTTCAATTAAGCAAGGAAACCATACGAACACATCTCAAAAAAGTGTTATATTGAGAAGGCAATAAATAAAATCATTTAAATGTATTGAGTTCATTAATTTACTGTATTTATATTGATATTATAAGTTTGTTTGTTTGAACTCACTTATCTCAGGAACTACTGGACCTTTTACTTTTAGATTTCTTATTTATCGATAACGGATATAGGCTATACTAAAAACAATAGTAGTGGAGCAGTAAGAAAGAATAATTGAACATTTTTCCTACATAGAGCTTTCCCCTGCGTGCGCTGTGAAAACGGTTAAAGTTTCGCAAAAGTCATGAATGAGAGTTCTAAAAAAGACCGCGACAGCATGTCTTATCTTTAAAGGTTAGCTCACAATTACTTCTTAAATTTATCTAATATAATGCATTATTTGCGAAGGTTTTTCGTTTCAGATTTTTCATAAACATAATATTAATCCCTATGCAAATAAATATGTTACTTTTCACGAGTTTATAATTTAAAACAAATTGCCCTTCACAGCATTTAATTTAAATGAATATCTCAGTTCCTCCGAGCTCAGGAGTTATCGCAGTTATTAGCTCAAAGTAACTAAGTACTGGCCACCATCGGTCACCGTTGTTATAAGTTGTAAACAATTATAGGTTTGCTTATGATTCAGATTCATCAGGATTAAAATACCCATGATTTTCTTGATTTCTGTACGAAAAGAGACCGCCCGTTGATTTACATCACAATCGATAATAAGAACTTTTGGCGTGGACAACACTATTTGGAACTTACACATAGACATTCACCAACACATATATACATCAATATTATTGTCATGCCTCTAAGCCGACTTTGTGTATCTTGTTTATACTATATCTATGGTATGTAGCGTGCGCCGTGATTATGAATGAAAATTCTGCCCAAGAGACGCGACGGGCATAATTTAGCCACATACACTTTTTAAGTGATATTGTGCATATTAGTTAAAGTTAGTTTATTATTTATTTAGTATAGATTTTGAGCTAAGTATCTAAGATTTTTAGTACTGTCTATCTTTTGATTATATTAATTAATAATACATATATATAAACTATTAAGGCTAGTTTTATTAATAAACAATTATCTTCTTACCTATTAACTTGCAAATCCGCCTTCTTATAATTCTGTAATTATTGTCCTTTATTTTCAATTCCTGACTTAATACATTAGTAAACCATTCGCCAAAGTCCACCTGAAACATGCGGAAAGTTATTACTACCATTAAAAAATAACCATAGAACGCCGGGAATCCAGACACAATAGAAAATATATTGTGTCTGGCGTCTTAAGACGTCATTGGCGGTCAAAGGGTTAACAATATAATGACTCATATAAATAATGGGATTGTTTAAACCTCTGACCGTAACGAATCCAGATATAACAGAAAAACATTGTATGTATTGCACGTATCCAACTGCAATGGTTACAAAAAGGATTTAATATATATGGGAACATTATATTTTCATTGAATTAAGCCACAACTCATGGGGGGTAGATGCCCGTAGTCACCACGCTGGGCAGGCGGGTTGGTGACCGCAGTGTGGACCAGTACGCAGGATGGCGCTGCTGCCCACCATCCGGTATAAGATCCCTTAGTCGGCTCCTACGACACCCTCGGGAGGAGTAGGGGTAGTACAGCTATTCTACAATACCTAGTGGTTCCTTAACTTTGTAAACCTCCCTAAAAATGGTAGGCCTACTTTATCCGCTGTCCACACTCAAAATATCTTTATTCAAATTTATCTTTTAGAGATACTTTTTACTCGTCAATAATAATATGTAGAGATAGTTTTAACGATTCAACCGCCGGTTCGGAAAAGTCGGATCTTCGAGAAGAGCCGGCAAGAAACTGGCTCAAAAACTTATCGCGGAAATCTATTTGTTTTTGGTAATGGTTTCTCCAACGATTCGTTGACAGTTCATACTTTAGAACAGCAAATCTGATTATTAAAGACAAACTCACGTCATCATACAAGTCAAAAGCGGCTAGTCCCACGGCTTTGTAAATGGCGTCCTTCTCCAATATGGCGGGCAAGTCGTCGGGCGCAATCTGTCTTTGCTGCAACGACGCTAGCAACCTGACCAATTCCGGCGAGAGCACGTCGCGGAACTGCGACAGGCTTAGGAACAACGCTTCGGTGCAGGGCTAGGTAACAAAATAACATTCACTGATATTATTTCACAAGGTGGTAGTGGTAGACCCGGTACTGAGTCGTCTAGGTAGGTACCACCGCAGTGCCAGATATCGTCCCGTGAAATAGAAGTGTTTTGCACTTCTGTGTTTCGGTATGAGAGCACTGTAGCTGGCAAAATTACCGAGTATAAGAGGTCAGTTTTCTTATTCTATGAATAATAAATGTCTTTCAGTTATTGGTCTCAATCAATGCCGCTTTGTCATGGTTAGGCTTATCACTTACCATCAGGTGTGCGTCCTGACCGTCCTGTACACTTTGAAACATTTGTATCTATTTGACGATTAAAAACTTTATATTTATTTTTATTCAAAGAGGCACTTACCCTCAAACTATACTTCCAAGACTCTCCCACTTCGTCTGTAGCAAAACTTTCCGGCTCCGCGTCCCAAAGCGCTAGGTCGTCAGCGCTCAGTACGAAATAGTGGGTGACGATGTGTCGGCACATATGACATACTGTGTTCGCATCTAGCACCTCCATCTTAGCTTGGTGGGCTTGAACAGTTACTACAAAATACAAGAGTTTTAGCTAACTAATAGTTTCAAAACTTGATGTAATATCAAATTCAAAAATATATTGCTTTTACGCCACCGGTATATACTCGTTTATATAGTTAAATTGCAATATACCTACTCCATGTCTATAATTATATAAAATTATATTAACATATACTATTGATTACTACTGTCAGTTACACTACAACACTATTTATTGATTCAAAAGACAAAGTCAAAATCCATTTATTCAATTTGTGCTTATAATAAGGACTTATGAATAAAAAAGAGACAATAATAATAATATAAACAAAATTTTGATGAAACATCAGAAATGAAGAAAGCTTACATATCAGACATTAAATTCCTAAGGAACTCCGCGGGTAAAATGTGCTGATAGTTTGAAATAATATTTAAAAAATACTCACAAGGCTCTTTCACGGGCTCCTTGCCTTTAGGCATTTTGTACTCGTCACACTGCAATATCCCTTTGACTATATTCAGACACTGTATCGTGAACCGTTCGTATATTAGCGTCATGCCTTGCTCCGTGAAGCAATAGTACAATGCGAACTCTAGTGACGCCCGTATCAATGGCACGTACGAAAACGGATGGAAACTCAGCACGCCCAGCGCTACTTTGGTGAGATGTATTATAAACTTCTCGCAAAGCTCTAGTAGGTAGATACCGCGCCCTTTGAGCAGTTTTCCTGAAAGTTTCATATTTTTTAGTAATAACAATGTATTTAAATAAATATAAAACAAATAGGCAAACTTTTCCTATGTCTTCTTTTACGATACTATGATTTTGTATCTGATTATGAATATGGAATTATCAAAACTGTTTCATATTTCTAATGTTTGTGATATTTTCTTCTTCAAGTAGTGAAATTACCGGGTATATAAGACCTAACAGCTGTCGTCTCAGGTGACAGGTATAGAACGGTATTGACTGTATGGCCTCATTCCTTTTTTATTCTGCTTTGTCATAGTCAAGCGTGTCACTTACCATCATGTGAGAGAGCTGACCATACCGATCACATTGATCCATAATATTTATTTAAAAAATATGAAAGAGTCTGTCTGTTCGGGTTCTACAGAAAAACGGAGCGACGAATTGACTTGATATTTTAAGTGGAGATAGTTCAATGGATGGAGCGTGACATAAGCTACCTACATCATAGTCAGGAAATGGATACCCAAAATACGCAAGCATAGCCACGGGCAAAAGCTAGTTATAACATAAAAAACCGTGAATTTTTACATACCTATATGGTCAAAAGCTCGATGGAATAAGGAAAGAAAGAAAAAATATAACAAAATGATCGTAATTTCCGCAAATAAAAAAATACTCACTGCACTCCAAACTGGTCTTTGCCCTATCAAAGACCACATTCAGAAACGCCACAGCGTCCTGGCTCACGTGGGCCTTCTTGAAGCCGAACACAGTCAGCTTCCTCAGTATCCTGAGGCAGAGGAGCGCCTTCTCTAAATGTTCCGTGATGACCTCAGTGGCAGCACCCTCTTGGATATGCCGGAGGAACAACTCCGTGTTCTCATGCCAGAGGTTCAAGATGAAGGCGTACACTGAATTAGTGAGGTCCTAAAACAATAAATATTACTTAAGTATTTGAATATTTTTTTTTATTGTATTTTTTGTATTATTTTTGACGTTCATAAGTGCCTTTTGTAAGCCTAATCTAAATACATGGATTTTGACTTTGACTTTTATATTAAAAGATTTCTAATAAAAGTAATATCACACAGTAACATCTGGGCCCCATTTTTGAGAGTTAGTCTTAAATATTATTTATTATTATTATTATAGATAGAAAAAAAACTATGTTGATGAACAGAAATGTCATTATAACACGAACACAATGTCATTATTTTCTTTTCTTTTTTTTGGCTGAAGCATACAACAGATGTTAAAAGTACTGGATTTTGCAGCCTGATATATTATATATGCAATAATTTGTTTTGTAGCCTAAGACACTTCGAGTCTGTTAACCGATATCACGTGTGAATTATAGGCGGCTACCACCATGAATGCCTGCTACAGGCATAAGATATACACAAATGTATTAAAAATGCATACAATTATATAGTAAAAAACTTACCTGGAAGACTTTCCGATCAGCCAGCATTCTCTTTGATGCCAAGGCCTTGACTAAATGGTGGAATATTAATAAAGACCTGTGTTGGACTAAGGGCTGAGGTGCTTTTAATGCTCCTATAAGATCAGGCACCAAATTAGGCCAATTAGTTGGACAGTCAAACCTAAAAGGATACAGTAAAAAGTTTTAATTATTTTCAAAGTACAGTAGAAACTCAATTAACCGGACTAATTGTTGTCGTTAGGCATACGGATAATCGAATGTATGAAGAAAAGCGGGCTTTATGCATATGTACATATACACAATAGTTTTATTCATAAACAACAAATACTTATGTATTAACGAAAATCAACGTTTATTAAGAAAGTGTTAAGAGATACTTTTTTTCAACATTGTATTTGGTAATCATGTAATAAAATATGTTATACATACATATACATAAGTTTAATTTGGTTTAAAATATTTGGTGATTGTCATTTGACGTAAGCCACTTTTTCTCTTCATTGCTGCTATGTCACGAATTCGTTTCAGCTGTAGTAAACTCACAGTATCACTCTCTGTTTGTTTTTCAAACCACTTCAGAGCTGTTTCCAGGGCATGAAGTGCTTCATCATGAGATGGTCCTGCATCATTTTCCACGTCAAGATTTTCTTCTGTTTCATCTTCTTGTGTTTCTTGCTGTTCATTTATCTGCAATATGTTTTCTACGATTTCGTCATCCGACATAATCTGAAAGCCTTGATCATTACTATCACAAGTGACCCATTCTTTCAAATCATTATCATCACAATCCTGGCATATCTGTATCTTTAACATTAGCTCATTTATTTCTTTCAAAATAGAATCATCTGTCTTGGTTATTAAATTTTCATTCTCCCGATTAAGTATTTTGTTCCAAGCCTTGTTTAAAGTCTTTCTTTCAACCAAATCCCACGCATCTACAACCATGTAACAACACTCTTTTAAATTCATTTCCTTAAAAAATGACAAAACGACTTCTACATTAGTGTCATCATCAACAGATAACAACCTACGTAAAAGTTGTTTTCTATAAAGTCGTTTCAATGTTTCAATAACACTTTGATCCATTGGTTGTAGCAAGGATGTTACATTAGGAGGCAAACATTTTACTTTAAATTTTCCATTTTCTCTCTCTAATAGTTCAGCCGAGGGATGGGTTGGCGCATTATCCAGTAGAAGCAGTACATTTCCTTGTTTGCCAATTTCGTTTTGTCTTTTTTTACTTCAGGAATAAAAGTGTTGTCATACCAATCAATTAAATATTTCAGAGTTCATCCATGCGTTTTTTTGATTTTTATAAATTAAAGGCATCCTGATATTTTTAAAACATCTGGGTTTCTTAGATTTTCCAATGAGGAGCAGTGGTATTTTATGGGTCCCTGTTGCGTTAGCGCAAACTAATATTGTTACCCGGTCTTTGCAAGTTTTATATCCTGGAGCTGAATTCTCTCGCCTAGATGCTAAAGATTTTGAAGGTAATGACTTCCAGTTTAATCCGGTTTCATCAGCATTATAAACAAAATCCAAGTCATAGTTATTTTTATCTAAATTCTTCTTGAAATCATCTTTAAAAGATTTGGCTGCGTCTACATTGGCTGACATTTTTTCACGTTGTATTTCTAATTCACGAATTCCATGACGAGATTTAAATCTGTACAACCATCCGTTACTTGCCACAAACGATTCATTGCCACCTATTTTTTTATTTAACTGTAATGCTTTTTCACACAGTAAAGGCCCAGATATCGGTTGCCCAGTTGATCGTTTTTGTAAAAACCAACAATATAAAGCGTCTTCTAAAAGTTCATTTTTCGGTTTCTTCATCATTTTTCGATGTTTACTCCCGTCTTCACTATCTAATTTGCAGGTGTACAACAAAATTGAATCAGTATTCTTCTTTATGTCACTTATCGTGGATGTTCCTACACCATACTTATCAGCTAACTTACGACCAGTTACTCCTTTTTTTAATGAATCAATAATATTTATTTTGTCTTTAAGCGATAGAACCACTCTCTTACGCTTTGACATTTTTGACACGTGACACGCACGTCCGAGCCGAGTAACAATTGCTAACTAAAACAATAGTAACGAAACGCGTGGGGAGCGCACTCTGCGGGGCGCGGGGTGCGCGGGTGGGATTAATGCCAGTTGACACGTTCATGCTTGCATAAATTCGACTTGTAGGTATTACGTAGATTGGTCGTTGCTGGTAATCCGGATAATCGCGAATCCGTATAACTGAGGGCCGGATAATCGAGTTTCTACGTATATATATTTAGTATTTGTACTAGAATGGCTTAGACTAACAAAATTACAATGTGATTACAATTCGTGGATTAACAAAATTACATGATATCATTTTTAATTATATAAAATGATAATGATGGTAAAATGAAAACAAATGGGGTTTGTGGTAGAAGAATAAAAAATATTACATCATAATTTGAGACGAATGGAAAATACTTTAAAAAAAATCTCACACCTACTGAATACACATACATAATTGTTTTACCCTTGAACTTATTCATCAACATATTATCACCAGCCAGAGCTGGACATAAGTCTCCATATTTTGTCCAAAAATATACTTGAAAAGTAATTCGGTCCAAATCATCAAGTAATCCATCAAACAAGCCCTTACAGTATGTAATTGTTACTAGAAGTACCATATCTCATCGTACCTGGCAATTTTAGATATCAATACAGCCTGTTGTGTTGCAATTTGAGTGACAGGTTCACTCAATATGTTGGTAGTCAACAGGCCATGACGCAGCTTTTGTTTTTCCTCCTCCGTGATGGCATTAGGTGCATTCTTCCTCCAATAGCGATCGACACCGTTTTTGAAACACATCACAGCAAGCCAGCGAACATTGATGTCGATAGAGTGGTTGGAGAGAAAACATCCTTTAAAAAATAATAACACCTTAACACAGATGTTGAGTGACATCAACTGAGCTACTGCTCGTCTACGATCTGTCAAATGACATTTCTATACATAACAACACTGAGATGTAATGTATAGAACGTAATACACTGCATTATTATAAACTGCACAAAAGGTGGTTAACCTTTTCTATGATCCAAAAACGTAAAGAATTTTCTATGTGAATCATCATCATCAGCTCATTAAACGTCCCCACCGAGGGGCACGAGCCTACCCGTATAGGGTGATTAGGCCTTAGTCGTCCACGCGGGCCCAGTGCGGATTGGACGACTTCACACACAACCTTCGAATCTCTTCGCAGGCGTGCATGAAGGTTTCCTCACGATGTTTTCCTTCACCGTAAGAGCGTCAGATAACGTGCATATATTTTTCGAAAATTCGAAAATACATTGGTACGTGTCGGGATTTGAACCTCAGCCCTCCCGGTAGGAAGGCGACAGTCCACACCACTGAGCCACCGACGCTCTTATGTGAATACTATGATATAACAAGCACAAAATTTCATATGTAAAAATAATGTCATTATAAATAAGAGTTATGTAACAATATTGGTACTGTACATTCATTCTCTATTAAATCATGACAATTGCTCAAAAGAACCTTTACACAATGACAGTGTCACATTCATCACTCTATTTCATTTTTGTTAAGATATTAGTAGTACTCCAACCCAAAGTAGTATCCTAAAGTTCTTAGTAGCTAAGGTGCTACATGGTGGACTATGTAACCTAGTACTGTAAGCTTCCAAAAGAAATGAATATAATAAAAAAAGAACTGAAAATCACTTCAAATACACAATCCAATTTCATAAGCATTTTTTGTAAAATTAAACAGTAAGAAATTTTAAATATGTAAGTATATTTGTCTACGTTGTACGCGGGAAACAGTCATATTGTAACACTAAGATTTAATCTATAAATAAATATTGTTTAAACATAAAGAATCATTTAATAATATAAATCACCTGCATCATGAATAGGGATATAAAATAATAAATGAACGTACCAATAACACAGAATAGAAACCAGGTTCTATCTCCCATTCTTGGAGCTTCTTCTCAGCTGGTTTCAGGACTTCAGTGTCCTGACTGGTCGCCCTGTTAAGGGTGTCCAGTACCAATGCATAGATGTTCGGGTCCATGGTCTATTTCTATAATTCATATAACAAAAGCATGAGATTATATTAAATATAATATTTAGGTAAAAGTGTTATAACCAATATACTTTATTAGTGTGAATAACCCATGGACAACCTGTTCATTGTAATGGTTGAGATGATGGCTACTACACTAAGGGTCCCAAGTTTGATATCCAGGCAGTACAAACAAAAATATATAAGTAAATTTATCAGTTGTTTAGTACCCATAATACAAGCCTCATGCTTAAGTTGGGGGCTAATTGACGTCGCGTGAATGTAAGTGTATATTTATTTACAGAATTGGTAATTACACTTAACGTTCCAGATTTGATGTCAATTTTTTTTAATTCAATGGTAGGCAAGTTATTCCAAAAGTGAAGCAATGAATATGCCAATATTTTAAAAGGGAGAGGGAATATGAAGTATAAACAAGGGGGAAGGTGACATTTTAGACTCCAAGAACCTCAGTCACTTGGCTTGTGATGTTTCACACCAGGTTGCTATAAAGCTATGGTATCTCACCATTTCAGCCAGCATATTTGTAACCAAACATAATCTACCAGAATTACAAGCAACATTCTTTATTTGGAACTATATAATGCTGAGTGTGTGTATATATGTGAGGGTCGGTGGCTCATTGGTGTGTACGTTCAAATTTCACCAATGACTTTTCAAATTTTGTAAATTATATGAACATTTATCTGACACTCTTATGGTGAAGAAAACAACATGAGGAAACCTGCAAAAGCTCATGAAGAAATTCAGAGGTTGTGCGTGAAGTAGACAAATCAGCAGGAATGATCAACTTCACGCCCCTGCATGGAGCTATACAGGTAGATTTGTGTTGTGCCCTTTAGAGGGGACCTTTTGTTGGGATGATGATAAATATTGTGCAAATGAATGAAGATATTTAATTGTTTATAAAAATTCAAATACTAGGTACTTATTTGCTAATTTTGTTTTTAGTAGAAAAGTTAAATTATAAATGTAATGTGTATGAAACTTATTATATTCAAGCATGAATTTGTAGAATTTTAATAACAAAGTGTATATTATGCACTCATAGTGGTTTACTTAAAAGTGATTAATATAGCAACTTTAATACAAAACTATGCCTGCTATTGAAAGTGTAGAATACTTTTCAACTTTTCAAATACTTAAGCACTTTGTCTGTTTTAAAAAAACATTCCATTAAAATATGTAACAGATAAATACCTAGACAAATAGGAATGCACATAAACCCAAAATAGATTTATCAAATAAACTATGTACAGCGAGGAAAATTTCCAAATGAAAACACATCCCAAACTATACATACAAAAGAATGGACAAAGATAAATTGAATTCACTATTTATTTGTAAACTAAATATATTATTTACTTTACCAAGTATTCAATTTAAATGTGGATGAGCTGATACATTTTAATGTCAAAAAATAATGCCGATGTCTCTTACAATGTCATACTTGATATTTGTAGAAAATTAAACTTACCGACTAAAGTACTACGTAACGTAGACGTTAAGATTCATGCAAAAGATTACATGCATTAGATACTTGACACAAAACTCTTCATAAAATGTGAATTCTTAATGAATGACAGATTAATAAAAATATAACAAAAAACTTACTTTCAACCCGAACAGACGGAAGACATAACATAACCTATATCTTTTGCGTAGGATGCATAATCGATGTGTTACTTAATAAATTTTTAATTATGTAACAAAATCGTAAACTAATCACTTCAAAGCCCAATCAAACTAATTAAACAGTACTGGACAAGGTATCATCACAAAATTACAAGACTGAAAAACACCTAAAATTCCGACAAAAGTACCATCGATTGTCAAGCTAAGATCTATATGACATTGACAAATACTATTGACAATTTATGACAATATTTTTATCGTTCGGAAACATTAAAACATGAGTGAGTACTGTCAAATCTCATGTCAAATGTCATCTCATTATTCTAATTTTGTTCCTGGTATTAATTTACACTCCACTCTTTGTTACACTCCATAGCTATGCTAAGCGGGAACGGAAGGTCTATACTAACAGCAAGTTGTTATAGGCGGATGATGATTACTTCACACATAATAAATTGTAAAATGTAGTATGCTGACAATGTACTCAATCATTACTAATTTCACGGATCGAATCTAGTACTCCATCGCGATTATGCGATGTAGTTTTGATATACCATATAATTAATATTCTACATATAAATATAAAGATAGATACGCCATCCATGCCTCAAAATGAACCGCCACAGTTGTGAATACGACTCTTTGTTTAGGTAAATGTACGCTCATTTGAAATATGTGTGTCTGTTGTCGCTGCCTTCGGAACACTTTTTTCTATTGTTTTGTGAGCATATCACTAATCTATACATTTTACCTACATCATTGCATTTAACTCACAGTTTTTTGAGAGGCAAAAGAAAAGAACTTGGCATAGTTTCGGAGCTCCGAGAAACTTCGAGTTTCGGGGTCATGCAATGGAGTGCTGTTCAAAACGAATGACGCCGCAGACTAGTTTTACCAAAATTGGTTACACCACTCATTTGCTGAGGTTGTACCCAATCTGATATCTATCCAACCTTATGAAATAACCGCGCCTTTACGCAGTCCTGCAAACAAAGACGTCCCGGGACATACTCGATGAGCCGGACCATCCGATCACTGTCACCATCGCGGCGGACAAAGCGCGTAAAGCATTTTAGAATACGCGCAACACTTCAAGACCGAGTTTCCACCTCCGTCGGCACGGGGGCCTTCGACGCGAGTCTCTGTAGGTTCATCATCAGCTCATTAAACGTCCCCACCGAGGGGCACGAGCCTACCCGTATAGGGTGATTAGGCCTTAGTCGTCCACGCGGGCCCAGTGCGGATTGGACGACTTCACACACAACCTTCGAATCTCTTCGCAGGCGTGCATGAAGGTTTCCTCACGATGTTTTCCTTCACCGTAAGAGCGTCAGATAACGTGCATATATTTTTCGAAAATTCGAAAATACATTGGTACGTGTCGGGATTTGAACCTCAGCCTTCCCGGTAGGAAGGCGACAGTCCACACCACTGAGCTACCGACGGTCTGTAGGTTCATCAAGTCTCTATTCGCATTATCGGCATGTACCGAGTCGCTTTTCTTTCAAAACATATACTAGGTTACCTAGCCCCCCTGCAACACTCAAGCCGAGGTTCGCGTCCCACTCTGGACACTTGGCTCATTGCATATTTTTTTGAGCACAGAGCCTTCTGCACCCACCAATTGTCAGGTGCAGCTGTGAAGATCATCTACGGCCAACAGCGATAAGTCATTCCGAAAAAATAGCGGAGTTCATAAGATCTTCAAACCACACAGTGACGTGACTAAATCCTAAATGTATTAAAATATATTATACTCATGTTATATATATATATATATTGATAGGTACATATTTTACTATTACCGAAACAAGTTTTTTCAACGATATTTTTAATTTATATGTTCTTACAACTAATCAATTTCTTTAATAGCGATAATAAAGGTACTTGCTCTTATCTTGCGCGATATCTTATTAATTCATTGGCAACGTTGTTTTGATCACGCGAGACATATTTATTTTAATTGTTTTAATATTATTAATGTTTTAATTTCCGCTTGAAATGTCCTGGGAAAGTTGTGTTATTACCCTGAACAGTGATTCAACTGGAAGCTTGTATGCTGGTGATATTGTTACTGGCTCAGTGCTTTTAGAATTCAAACAATTACAAAAAGTGCAAAGTAAATTTTGAACAACAAGTCGATTTGTCACTAGAAATGTTGTTTCTTTTTCAAATGCCAAGATTTAACTGACAATTTTTATTTTAGAAATAGAATTTACAG
Source organism: Leucinodes orbonalis (assembly GCA_019425675.1). NCBI lineage: Eukaryota > Metazoa > Arthropoda > Insecta > Lepidoptera > Crambidae > Leucinodes > Leucinodes orbonalis. Next base: position 250,492 of record PQWD01005184.1, on the reverse strand, counting down.
TTCTCGGTTCGTGTAAATTACAATGGACAAGGCCATCGCCAACACTACCACATATAAAGTTTTATTCGGAAAAGAAGAAGCTTTTGTACATATCCATCAATGTTTTTGAAAGTATTCAGGGTAAGAATTTAATATTTTTTTAGGTTTACAAGTTATGTGGAAATGTTTTATTTTTTTACATGTTTTTCAGGAATAAAGATCACTCCCGGATTTTACACATATCCTTTCCATTTTGTTTTGCCCCAAGACTTACCATCATCTTTTGAAAGCAGTATAGCAAAAGTCAATTACTATATAAAGTTGAAGAGTCTGGGTGTATGGGGTAACAAAAAGATAGAACAACTCACCGTTTTGGGAAATGTCAATTTAAATCACTTAGATACCTATTTGGTAAGTAAAATTGTATTTAAAAGAGCAGTGTATGCCGATAGATATACACTGATTTATGACCTGTACGCTGTACTTTGTCTTAGTAATGAAACGTAACATTATATTTATTATCTTGTTTTAGATGCCTCAAAGCTATGAAGTACTTAAGAAATGTTGGAACAATAAGACAGTGGAGTTTTATATTAAAACATTTACTGGATTTTCGTCTGATCAATGCGTACCTTTGAAAGTTAATATAAGAAACAAAAATAAAATTACGATTTCCAAACTTAGTGTTAATCTTATTCAGGTATAGGTAATTTGATTCTAAGACATTTAAACATTAATTATCACAAGAGTGCCGAATAGCTCCAAACTTAGCAAAATACTTGAACTCCTTGTTTCCGAACTTGACAACGAACACTATTCAAATTCTATTGTGCCACTGCTGGACAAAAGTCTCCCGCCTTTTCCTCGTCCTGTCTCCACCAGCGACCTCTAGCAATTGGTCGGTCCATATCGGGCCGGAGGGCGTCGTACGCTACACTTGCCGGGAATTCCATAGGTTCTACAACTTATGTGACCGGCCCTTGCCACTTCAACAATCTAGAGGGCTAAGTTGGTAACTTTTTTTTTCTTGTCGATAACATCATTTATGATTGTATTCCGAGTATAGCTCGTTCCATGGCACGTTGAGAAACTTTAGACTTGTGAATCAATCACGCAGTGTCTATGATAGAACGGGTGGACGTATTGATCAGACTTCTATCTTGTATGCATAAAACATAAAAGTCTTTACAGAATCGATGACCTAGAGACCTGACGTAAATTACTTGCACAACCTCGAGAAGTACGTCATAGACGCATACTGGTTGTGGCATGACGTTTTGTCCAAATTTATACCAAGCTCAACTCGTCATCGTGAAGATTCATTCAGGCTTTATAGCAACTCTGCAGACTCTTTCGATGAGTCTGCTACGATTACGAATATGGAGCCGTGTGGTGAAGGCAGAATCCAATTGTCACCACCTTTTCTCTTCCCAAGGATAATAATAATAATGGCGTAGGGACGTGACGACACCACCATTCATGTTAGTTAGTATCGGTGCAGTCAGTTTCTGTCTGGCAGCTTGTGGCGAGCTGATGTTATGTATCGTGCACTTGGGTCCCGTGCTCCGGGGAAACCTCAGGTCTTCGCATTCGTCTCACCTTTGGGTGGTGAAGTGGATCCCATGACGACCAAATCCCGGCCTCTCGCTTGCCTCCATTGGCCGTCAGGAGTGGATCGCTTGAGCTATATGCTCGGGGGTGGAAGTGTCTAGTGGCGTAATAGCGAGGAAACCCGCTCCGAGATACTTGCATAGTTACTCGCGATAGTGAAATCGGTGCCGCACCTCTCGACACCCCAAGCTGTGTGCCATGTTGCCGCCTGGCGCTATTTTTCTTTGAGACAAGTGGCAGGCGTCCGTAGTCTCTCCTATAGCCCAGATTTCCATTCCCGTAGAACCCAAGTTTCCATATGTTTGCAAACTTTACAGCTGACGGTGGTCATCATGGCCTGTATCATATTGTGCATTATCTGAAGGCATCCGCCACGTGTAACTCATACAAAGATTAAATATTCGATAAAGGGCCTCTGTGCTAGTAAAACTAATGTTATATGCGTGGCTATCGAAGTACTCAACAATTATCAAACGGATTGCTTAAAAATGAATAAATACGCAATTAATTCATTTCAGAAACTACGGTACACCATTAAGGAAGGACAAGCCTTGGTTGAGAAAAAGAAATGTAAATTTAGCCACATTAAATTTCTTAATGCTGAAAATGAATTGTTGATCATGAACATGGATATACCAAAATTAGTCCCGTCTAGTCTTCACATACAAGATCCTATGATAGATATTTCGTATATATTTAGAGTAAGTGTGAGAAATATTTAATTATCAAAATTAAATTAGTCCCGTCTAGTATTCACATACAAGATCCTATGATAGATATTTCGTATATATTTAGAGTAAGTGTGAGAAATATTTAATTATCAAAATTAAAATAGTTGAGACTAGAGTCTCCCGTATTTTATTTTTATACGAAACGTTTTATTTCAGATTTCAATCAAGTTTACTTTTCACTCTACAATTTACATGGACATCCCAGTGATCGTTGCAACAGTCCCAGTCCTACACCATGCCTTGGATATCGATGAATAATATAGCTACAATGATAAAATTATTACAAATTTTGTTTTTTTTTACTTCCAATATTTCATTAATAAAACTATTCAATGATTATATTTTTATTAAACTATGAAGCTTCTTAATTTAGAATGTAACGTAGGTTTTTCCATATTTACACAATCTTTCCAAAAATTACGTATGAACTTAAAAAAATATCCTAAAAGCTCAATAAAAACGTTGATGAGTTTTCGATCAGGCTCTATAGCTGAGGAATGAATCTATATTTTGACGACCCATTTGGTGTAGGGTTCGATCCCCGGGCAGTACAAACATTTGTGTGAATGAACATGTCTGTTTGTAATGGTCTGGGTGTTTTTATGTATAATATGTATGCAATTACAAAAAAAAGGATTTAAGTATATTTATCCATTGTTAAGTACCCATCTCGCAGGAACAAGTCTTATTCTTCCGAGGTACCCATACTACAGGCTTCACGCTTAACTTAGGGCTAGATGGCGCTGTGTGAATTATAGTGGATATTTATTTTATTTATATTTAAAAGCTTACCTTCATTTAACTTTTATTGAAATTTAAAAATATATTATATAGTATTACTCCGAGTATTATAATTTACCCGAAATTTAATAATACATGTTACTTTTATTTTTAGGCAACACTTTAGTTAGCTCGATACCGCCATCTGACGGCGCACTATGTAAACGTTTTAGTCAAAACATATTCTTTTATTTTGTAAGTTTTCTTGTAACACAAATACACGTCCAGCTAATAGAATATTAATTTCCTTGGTTTTTATAAAAAAAAAATAACATATTTTTGTAGTTGAAATGAATTTAATTAACTGTTTTTTTTAATCATGTATGATGTTGACAACTTCCGCTTTCCATAACTTTTTTTGAGTAAGCGGATATGGTTGGTCCGCCATAATCGTTCGTGTGGGTCTGTGCTTGTGTGGTTTAGGTTTCTTACCGGTGCCAATAATTATTTTTAATTAGTAATAAGTTATGCGTATGAATCCAGACATGGACGATGATGAGAAGGGGTGAGTATATTTTTATCTTTCTATCTGGAGATCGGAAAGTCGTATAATCTGCCAACTATAATAGGTCAAACTGCATGTTCGCTTGGTGTGTCGCATTTCACGACCAGCCACCTAGGCTTGGGATGTGGCATTTCGTACTGATAAACGCTTGTGGTAACCTCCTTGGAATTGAAATTTAGATATTTTAAACAAATCTTCGTTATCTTGACTTTGGCAAAGTCCGCGTATGTTCAATTAGCCTCTTACCGGCTAGCGGCCACCGACCCCAAGCCTTGCCGTGCGACTTGCGTAGCGATCATGGCAGCTATAACTTTCCCATGTTAAATGTATTTATTATTTTTAGTTTTTTCCCTCATAAATTGTTTATTAAATCTATACACGTTTATGTAACTGTAGTTGTATACCAAAACTTATGATTTGGAAAGGTCGCAGTACCTATATAAAATTAACCTTCCTGTGACTAATCGCGGCTTTCTCTTATCGTGGAATTCGCGTCAGGGCATAAGGTGTCGCATATTTTACACAAAACGCTACGATTTGTACGATCGTTTACAAATGAGGTTATTAGAGCGATTGTCGAAGTGCCGCGTCGCTTGGTCTCATTTGCAAGAAACTAAAAACGTGCCGACTCATTTGTAATGGGTAACCTAGGTCCATAAACCGTGGTCTTTTGCGTCTAAAAACAGTTTATAGGACTTCAAAACGTGTTGTTTTATGTAAACAGGTGCCACATGTGTACGATATCAGTGTTCAATGTCATCACTCGTATGAATAACCTATTACATATTTTGAGCTATAATGGTTATCATGGAATATGTTGGTTGTACTTAATCTCTAATTGATACAAAAATTGCAATTGTTTTTTGTTTTATGAATTTAGAATACACTTTACTGGTAAGTTATTAATGGGATAGAACAGATCCAAAGTGAATGTAACTTTCACCAGCTCATTCAATTTTGCACTGTAAGCACTAGTTGCAAATGTGCGTGTGGTGATTTTGAAAGCTCAAATGACACTCAAACTTTTAACTGATAACAAATTTTATGTATGTGAAATCACTTATATATATGGCTCCTTTTAATATTACAAACTATGGTTGTCTGGTTTTTTCAAATACACTAATTAGTAATTGTTTGTAATGGATTGTTAATAAGTGCCACATGGACATGCCTAAATAGAAAGTAATTGTTCACTACATTAGCAACATAACAGAAAACAAATAAAGTGGGCTTGTTAGCTTGATTATGATAAGGCATAAGTTATTTTTTTGTATGATATTTTACCTAGTATAACATTTTTATTTCTCAAAAAGTTTGCTATAGCAGAGTAATTTAATTTTGATATGCTAAGGTAAAAACCTCTAGTCCTTGACAATAAGGTTCATATCCAGTTGATGAGTATTTTTTTCCACTCCAATTATTTTTAAAGTAACCTGTTGCTAAACTTTTAAACTGATGTACATAGTTGAACCCAGAGTTCTTTGATTCAAAGCATAAATTGTGATTGTGGTGATTAATGACTTATAATGCCATATTCTCCTGCAATCCTAGGAACTGGTAAACCTTTTATTAATGTAAAAAATATCTGTCGAAAAAGAAATATATAAATAATGAGGCTGGCTGTGGCAGAAAAAAGCATGTTGCAGTCAAAAATTATAAAAGAAAAAACCTTTTTTGGAACCAAGTCTGGAATTGAAATTGAATCAAAAATGTTTCATTTTTATTTAAGCAAAATATTTTTTTACTATTATTATAACTATGAGCAGAGATTCGAATAGGGTAGAGTTTTTTATGTACACAACTTTCATACAGCAAAGTAATAAAGTAGTTATTCCTCAAATCTGAGATTAATTTTAAGGACCAAAAAAATAGAAACTGTTTTAACCATTTTTTACTTTATTGCAGTGGAATAAAGTTCAAAGTAATGTGGTCTCTAATTGGCCATAAACCGGCAAAGGGTAAATCCTCTGTGACAAACATGGGACTGGCCATTAAAGTCTCATGAGAAGACATTATTTTTTAAAATTTTAGTACAACTTCAGGAGAAACAACCGAATTGTAACATTTTTTCTATGATTTTACTTGCTTCAGAAAAACTTTTTATTGTTTTCTCGATCATGCATTAGTCAAGTGTTAAAACATTCAACTTGAGGCAACAACTATTAAGCGCTGTGGGGAATATTGAAACGTTGTTTTTAAAGAAGTAGGGAGTAACCCAATGGCTATCTGTCATATGTAACTGGCATGGCCTGACTTTGAGCCATTATAAACATTTCTAATTTTCTTTTTATTTTCGTCATAGAAAACTGTTCGTCGGTGGTCTGTCATGGGAGACGTCACAGGAAAACCTGCAGCGCTATTTCTCGCGCTACGGGGATGTGATCGACTGCGTTGTCATGAAGAACAGCGAGTCTGGACGCTCGAGGGGTTTCGGCTTCGTCACATTTGCGGAACCGTCGCTGGTGAATGTGGTTCTGCAGAATGGACCGCACACTTTGGATGGCAGGTCAGTAAAATTTTGTAGTTATTATTACCAGGTATGAGTGACCTAACATTTGTAGTCACTGGACTGGCACCAGTGTTGATGGAGGATGTCTTCCTGCTATAATTAATTACTTTCAACAGTCTGTCATGGTCAGCTGTATCGATTATTACCAGGTGAGCAAACTGATTGGGACGTTCAGTTTGTTCACCTAAAAGTCATAAAAACTAAAATTTATAAAATGGTATCTGAGATACATGGTGTTGCTTGTAAAACACAAGGAGAAAATACAAGGTTGGTATATTTTTTATCTATGAAAAAAAATTGGATTTTGTAGTTTAGGTAGACAGACTTGCTTAGTAGAACTGTCCTCACTAAAATAGTTCTGTTGTCTTTTCGGATGTTTAATTATGTGAAGTAATGTAAAATAATTATTTAGTCCCTTTTTGTACTTACTACGTTATTATTTGTTGCATTGTGTAATAAATGTTATCTTTGTAAATTATTTAAGTGCATACTTGATAGTATTAACATTTAGATTCCAATTTTATTATTAAATATACAGGTGACTAATAATTAAAAAAGTCGACGCTTATAATAAACTAGCTGTTCCTCGTGGTATTACCCGCGTTCTGGATATTCTATTATTATTATTATTATTAAAATGAAACTTAAACTTTGAACAAGTATTTAGTAACAATGAAACTTAAAATCATGTTTGGAAATACATAACCTAAAATCGCTTCGTTAAGTTACGCGACCCGCGGCCGTCGCGCGGTGAAACATTACTTTGTCCAAAATAAAAAGTATTGTCTATAATAAAAGGAGCCTATGTTTTCCTTATTACATCAGCTACCTGCCAAAAAAAGTCCCGACCAAATCCATCCAGCAGTTTCAGAAATTACCTGTAACAAAAATACAGACAGACAATTTTTTTATTTTGTCATATGTATATATTTTCATATTCATAAAGAAAAAAATATATATTTAAATATTACAAACAGACACTAATTTTATTTATATGGTCTAGGTTACAAGGGTGTGCAGGTCATTTTGCTTTTCAATAAGCATTACTTTCCAACAGGGCCGCATTAGCCATATAGCAAGAGTAGCAAATGCTACGGGCCCCGTGGATTCAGGGGCCCCACGCAACATGTAGAATACCTGTTTGACCGTAACAAAATACATAAACATTAGGAGCGTAAATTATCTTGCACGTCTTAAGCGTGAATAACTGAGCTTATACGGTAAGCCGCTTTACTAGATAAAAAATGTCTCAAACTCTGTTGAACTAGAGCTTTTTTACGTTAATGCTTAATTAAAATTGATATACTTAGAAAAGTATATATACCACATTTCTACCCTTCAAACGGCTAGATTATTCCCTAAACTAGGGATCCTGAAACAAAACCAGGGGCCCCTAGACGGAATTTGCTACAGGCCCCGCGCTGCCTAAATCCGGCTCTGCTGTCCAAAGTATCCATTTCCAATCTCAACCGTTTCTAGATTGGTATCCATCATCATCATCATCAGCTCATTAAACGTCCCCACCGAGGGGCACGAGCCTACCCGTATAGGGTGATTAGGCCTTAGTCGTCCACGCGGGCCCAGTGCGGATTGGACGACTTCACACACAACCTTCGAATCTCTTCGCAGGCGTGCATGAAGGTTTCCTCACGATGTTTTCCTTCACCGTAAGTGCGTCGGATAACGTACATATATTTTTCGAAAATTCGAAAATACATTGGTACGTGTCGGGATTTGAACCTCAGCCCTCCCGGTAGGAAGGCGACAGTCCACACCACTGAGCCACCGACGCTCATTGACGACGCTAGATTGGTATGCTACTTGGCATCTTATATGTTGCTAAGTAGTATATGTGTTAATTGGATAAAAATTTTGTAGACCTACTAATAACACATTGTTGAAATACGTATTTCATTATCATAGAAAATCGCTCTGTGCCATATCAAGAGAACATTAAAAACCATGTGCCTTATGGACGAAATTTCGTTGTTTACATATTGTACATATAACGTTACAAAATAACTGACAAGTTTTATGATGATCAATGAAAAATATGTATTTACTGAGTTTGGATTTATTCAAATAAACCAGAAATATTAATTTATAAAATGACATAAGATTTGAGTCAAGTAATCTTTTATGTAAGTATCCATTATTATTTAATTACATACATATCGACAAAATACAATGACCCAAATAGATTAAATTCTTAAAATGGATATCAGTAAGTCAGTTTTAATGTATTGAGGACAACTTCATGCTGTTCAAATAAATTGTACAAGGCACCATAACCTTCATAAAGAATCTACACAATGGTCTGCTTGTTTTGTTTTAAATGTCGAATCCATCTGTATAAATTTTTCTTTTAGTGGTGACTAATACCAGTAAATGACGTGTAAATCTATTTTTTTTTTGTTTTTAGAAATAATTAACTTACTGTAGGAATTTAGTGCAGCACGGGGTTATATGGCTAGCAAAAACTAAGATTTTCTACCAAGTCCCACGGTCTTTACACGGATGGCTTCGTAAATTTGCCATGACGCGGTCATTGTTCAAGAAACTACTATTTGAACCGCTATGAATCCTGCTACGTACACCAGTCCTTTCTCCCCTGTCTTACATATTACTCACGTAATGATTTTTAAGTATAGTGACATATGCATGAGTTCTTAAAGATATTCTCTCGTAATATTTCTCAATCAATCATGTTAACATTTAAATTTGACTATGGCCTAATTCTTAAAACCGTGTTGGTAAATAAATACTCTTTGTTGTTTAAAATAATCGTGACACGAGTAAGACCTGTCACAGCGTATCCACCCATTCATTTACTTTAAAACTGGATTCAAGGTAAACTTTCGTTTATTGTGACGACACAGGCGACGAACATAACGTATCTGTTTCCCTAAACAAAAATATGGAAATCATACTATGAATTTGCAACTATTGGATGAATAGTTGCAAATTCAAAATATTCAAACACACACACACACCATGTATAACATGTTATACATGTACCTACTACCTAAGATAAACTTTAGACAGAGTTCCTAGAATTTACGTAATATTATGTGAAACGCCCGTCTGTTGTGGGGTGGTCGCTAATATCTGCGACACAGTCTGACTATTGCAGGTATTAACGCTAAAAAATATGTGATAAAAATTTGTAGTTTCAAATAAATAAATACTGGATTCAAGCCTTATTATCCTGGCGGGGGGCCAGGATTCCAGACAATAGAAAATCAATATTTTCTGTTGGATATACCTGTCAGCCGCGGTTAAAAGGTTAATCAAATAATGAAGCACATTGTTCAATAAATATTTAAATTTTTACGTCGACATCACTTTAACCCGAAATTTTTCTTCTCTTATACGCTAACGGTTATTTTAATTCGTCTTACAATGAAGGTACATTTGCACTGATATTGTCGCATCTTTTTTTTATTGATTTTCATGCTTCACGTACATTTGGACATCTTAACTATGTATTAGATAGCAGAGAAAACAAAAAGTGATACTGCAACTTCCACATCCAGGCAGTGCCATCGGCTTCTTTTGCTGTCGGTACGTTCAGATGTTTGTGGTACATTATGAAGCAAGCTTTACTAACTTTTTGCTTCTGTAAGCAATAAGCAAGCGGCTTGCGACACCGCCACAAATTAAAAAGTTTCGTTTCGTGTTAAAAGTGTTTTATTTTTAGAATCAGCTGGTATGTTTTAATTACATTCCGCGTTACGTTATGATTTCTTAATTGCTTGCAGGAGAAACTTAAGTCTAATTATGATTCATTGCACTCTTTTTATTTTTAAGGAATATTAGACGTTACAAAAACTTAACAAGACGTATTCTTTCTTGGTAGATTTTTTCCACAGTAGTGGTGGTATTTTCATAATTTCCAAGCTAGACGGGCGGCCTTAGGAACAGGGCAGGTAATGAGATAAAAATATATAAATAAAACTCACGCATTGGTCCCAAAGGTTTAGGCTGAGATAATAGAGCGCCACTAGCTGCCCTAACAATCTGTTAATTTCGTTTAAATCCATCATTATTTTCATACAAACACTTTATTCGCCCCTTATTACCACAGCCTTCTTAAGGACTTAACCAATTTGGTCAAAGTAAGTCCATCTGGGTCGTCTCCACCTCGTTTATCCCTTGTGTAATGAAATGAGATATAAAGAGAACTGATACCTTTACCCTGCATGAGTAAATAGGCCACCATCAGGTTTTAGAGGCTTTTTCAGTCTTTATTTATTTATTAAGGTACACCACATCTATGAAATTAAAATACATACAGGGGCGAAGTAGGCGAGGTTACACTCGAATTCTATTCACGTCTGTTAATATTTAGCGAAATAAAAATATTAAAACCTGACGAAGTTACGGCGAGTCACAAAAATATTCTCAACTTTGAAAAAATATTCCGTAATAGCTTTGCTTTAACTTAAGCCCATGTATCCACTTAAATGTCTTTAGATATGGAATTGAAAAAATATATAACTAGGTCATAAGTGTTGAAATAGTAGGTTGTTTCATCAACCAAAATACCAAGTTAGTGTTAGTTGCATTTTAAACTCGCTAAAACATTAATTAATTATTTCTGACCTCTCGAGAATTGATAACTTTATAACATTAGCATATTTACATAAGCATTTATTTATCGGTCACATGGGGAATTTGTAATAAATGTCGAATTTTACAAAAATAAAGTTTGTTTACCAACGTCACACTGATATCATTTACATGTCCATGAATATAAATGATAGCTACTATTTTCGATGTATTTTTATGTTTCACTCATAAGTTTAAAAAAAAACTAGTTATCATTAAGTAAAAAATGGCATTTAGTTCTAATGTTAGCTATGAACATATTAATGCCGAATAAATCAGGAACAAGTTATTCAGAATAACCGTAATTTCAAACATTATTGATGACTTGCAACACTACTTAGTTGAGAAAGATCGCTCGCGGATAGATCCTTTAAACCTTCCGGATATCAAAGTCAAAAAAGAAGGTGACTGTCCAGCAGACAACTGTGAAAAAAATGCGAATCGCTGATTGACGCTTCGTACACGCAATACTGTCCTAACGGAATTGAATCTTAAGTTATTTTTTTGTTTTCTGTAACAAACTTGCCTATAAAACGTAATAAGACCAACTAATTTAAGAAAATAATGAAAATACTCCATTAGTATTATTTAGCCACATTACCTAGTACTACAAACTTGCGAAAGATCGCTGGTGTGGAGGCTGGATGAAGAAGGGGCAGAATAGTGGCGACCTAAGTCCAGCAAAGGACTGCGACAGGTTGAAGAGACGAGATAAAGAGAAGTATCTTTATCGAATCGTTTATCAGTCAAATGATTTTATTATGTGGCAAAAAGCAATCAAAACTTTTATTATTTTCATCAAAAAATGTAAATGAAAAACATATAAAATATCATTAGCTCATTAAAGGTTTGTTTCATGTATAGGTTAGTTAATTCAAACTATATACTTCTACATTACTTTGCCAACCATGTTAAAAAATAAAAAATATACATTTGTGTTCACAGACAAGATTACTATTAAAACGATTTAATCGAATTAAAATGTATAATAATGTTACGAGCTGGGGGTTCCGGATAAATTATTGCCAAACACGAAGAATAACACGGTAACACACTTTATTATTAACCAATATTAATCACACACAACACAATTACACTTACACTCGTACTAATTAATCAATTAACGCACGCACTAAAATCCGTAATTAACACTGCACACTATAACACAACACTTTCCGCACACACACGTAATAATCACACGTTAACTCTTCACACTGTTATATCACACTCGACGATCCCTTAGATATCGCTGTATCACTCGCTTCTTCCTTGTAGTCGCAGGTATTTCGCTCTTCGTTCGCTCTTGAGTAGAACACAAGACTCCCGGCGCACCCGTCGGCCCGCCTTATATACCTGTCCGGCCGCTGAGCTCGAAGCGTCGACGTCATTCTACATAGTTCGCGAATTATCTAGAACATACTAGACTCTTTGCTATTTGACAATTCGCATGTCATACTCTATGGACTGTCTGTGGACTGACGTCACATATTAGCCGCCATATTTAATGACATTTTAACTACGTCAATTCGTAACACTGCCCCCTTCCAAGAAGTGCTCGTCCCGAGCATTATCTCCATAGAAACGCGCTAATCGATCCACATGAACAATCTTGGATGCTCCTCGTGGGTGCTTGCGTATACGGTACGTGACGTCGTTAATTTTGGTTAGAACTTGGTACGGTCCATCCCATTTAGCTTGAAGTTTGGGAGACTTTCCTTTGCTTCGAAGTGGGTTATGTAGCCATACCAATGAACCTTCTTCAAAACCTTGATTGTTTACGTTGCGATCGTAACGTGTTTTGGTCCTTTCTGATGACTGCTGACTTGACTGTCGAACATGCTCATAAACGTCATTCATCTTATCTCTTAAATCACTTACGTACTCCGTTATACTACGAGGTGTATCAGGAGGTATTCCAGTAATAAGGTCAGCAGGCAACCTTAGTTCTCGACCGAAATTTGCAAATGCTGGGGTTACGGATGTGCTTTCATGGATAGCGCTTCGGTAAGACAAGAGGAATGGCTGTATATGCTTATCCCAATCCTTCTGTCTGCTATCTACAACTTTCGCCAAGTATCTCTCAAGCGTTTGGTTAAAACGCTCTACCATTCCATCCGATTGTGGGTGATAAGAAGTTGTTCGTGTCTTGTGGGCACCCATTACACGACAAGTCTCCTGAAAAACTTGCGATTCAAAGTTTCTTCCCTGGTCGGTGTGGATTTCTAAGGGTACCCCGAACCGACAAAAGACTTCTTGAACGAGCTTGTCGGCAACTGTAGTAGCTTCTTGATTAGGTATCGCGAAAACTTCAGGCCACTTCGTGAAATAATCCATGACAACCATGAAGTATTTGTTGCGCTGGTTTCTAGTACGAACAACGTCCGTATCTTCCTTCGGTAGCACAGGCATAATTTATCCACTTCTGACACCAAATGTTACGAGCTGGGGGTTCCGGATAAATTATTGCCAACACGAAGAATAACACGGTAACACACTTTATTATTTAACCAATATTAATCACACACAACACCAATTACACTTACACTCGTACTAATTAATCAATTAACGCACGCACTAAAATCCGTAATTAACACTGCACACTATAACACAACACTTCCCGCACACACACGTAATAATCACACGTTAACTCTTCACACTGTTATATCACACTCGACGATCCTTAGATATCGCTGTATCACTCGCTTCTTCCTTGTAGTCGCAGGTATTTCGCTCTTCGTTCGCTCTTGAGTAGAACACAAGACTCCCGGCGCACCCGTCGGCCCGCCTTATATACCTGTCCGGCCGCTGAGCTCGAAGCGTCGACGTCATTCTACATAGTTCGCGAATTATCTAGAACATACTAGACTCTTTGCTATTTGACAATTCGCATGTCATACTCTATGGACTGTCTGTGGACTGACGTCACATATTAGCCGCCATATTTAATGACATTTTAACTACGTCAATTCGTAACAATAATAAAGTTTTAATTGATAAATAATTCTTAAAATTGCTGTTTCCTTAAACTTTGCGTTTATGCTTATTTACCCAGATAAGATATTGAAAAGTAACAAGATACGTACCATCATATCATTCTGTATGAATATTATTACTGCTGCTAATTTAAGGTAACAATCACTATTGCAACAAAAAAATAACGTAACAAGCTTTTGTTTGAAATTCAAATGTTGAATCATTAAGTTCTAAAACTGAATGGTGTGAAAAATATATTGATTATAGCAAGTCATAATAGGGCCATGATGACTGGGTTATGGAATCGTAAGAACTGTTTCATATTATTACAAATCTGGGTTTAAAATAACTCTCGGCTCGAAAACTCATATGGTTAATGAATTTCATTAGTCTTCAAAGTTAGGTGGGCGAGTCCATTTTTAAGGTACAAATAATTTAAAACCAAAGGGTTTCTCATACAATTAAAAGCAACTTTTTTAAATAAATGGAACATTTAATATAGTTGTAGTACAAAGTTCATTGACTATGCATACTAACTACAAAAGCGTGACGTCATAATGAAGTAGCCATTTGTATGAAGAGTTTTTGGGAAAGTCCATTAATGTGTTGCCAGTATTGGGAAACCTCTGTTAGTTTTAACGTGAACGTGGTCATTATTTCTTTTGTTTCTATATTAAGCGGTCATCAATACATAGCAGAAATGAATGACATCGTCCTATTACCTATATAAAGTATACTTTTATGGCATTTGCAACAGGACATTGACCCAAGCCGTGCAACCGCGCACACTGAGAAGCCTAAGCGTGGAGGCGGCTATCCAAGGTGTTCCTCGCGGACTACGTCCAACATTACCGAGACCGACCTGCGCGTTTTCTTCGGAGTTACGGCAAGGTCATGGAAGTCGTCATCATGTACGACCAGGAGAAGAAGAAATCAAGGGGTATGTGCTGTTTAATAATTAAAGAAATATCATTATCAGCTCGTTTACACATCCCACTCGGGGCGCGATCCTACCCGTATAGGGTGCATAGGTCTTTAGTTGTTCAGGCGGGCCTGTGCGGTTGGCTGACTTTACGCACAAATTGAATCTATCCACAGGCGTGTGCTGGTGTCTCACGATGTTTTCCTTCACCGTAAGTGCGTTGGATAAACGTACATGTATTTTGAAAATTCGAAAAACATTGGTACTTGGTGGTTTTGAACTTGCGCCTCCAGATCGGAAGGCACATTCCACACCATTGACCACCGACGTAATATAGCGCAACTATATTACTTCTGCCATAATCATCTGATAAAAAAGACTGGTATTTGATGGGATGCCACTAGCACATCATCAAGGTTGGCTGGGTCCTAAAAGATGTTTGCGACCATATATGAACTATATATGATGTTTGAGGGCGTCTCCACTCGCCACTTGTCTTGTGAATCTAGGAAGGCCATCAGTGAAACTTATAGAGAACCCATACATCTCTATAGTTATTTTACATTTGAAGTGTCTTGTTTTCAAAGAATATTTAAATAAAAAATCCACATCCAGGCAGTGCTGTCGGCATAACTAGCTGTCAGTACGTTCAGATGTTTGTGGGATAGTAATGAGCAAGTTAGCATATACTCAGTGTTCTTGTGAATACGTGAGTCTACAAGATTTGCGACATTATTGTTTTGAAGTCAAAATTGTCATACACCAGGTTAAAGTGGCGGGTAGATGGATGTCAACTGCTAGGGATCGATCTGCGTGTAAATCATTAGGGGAGACCTGTCAGCTTTGGACATTTTAGGCTGTAATTATGATAATTATATAAGTCAACATACATTATTACAAGAGAACTAAAGTTACCGACATAGCTCGCTGGATCAGCAAGTTAAAGTGGCAGTGGGCTAGAGCAGATGAGTTCTGGAGTGGATACGCTGGTCTTTGCAAGCGTAAAGTAGGACGAGGACCCGATGTACCGACAACTTGCGAAAGGACGCTGGTGGAGGCTGGATGAGATAAGCGGAGGACCAGAATATCAAGCGCAAAATGGGGAAGACCTAAGTCCAACAGTGGACTGCGATAGGTTGAAGAGGATGATTACGAGTCTTAAAGATTGCAATTAATATTTGCATGATAAGTCCTTGATTGTGAAATGTTGTTCTAGGTTTTGGTTTCTTATCCTTTGAAGACGAGATGTCGGTTGAGAGAGTTACTCAAGAGCATTTTATCAACCTTAACGGCAAGCAGGTAAGATGTATAGATATATTGTAATGTCAATGAACTATTTGTAAATTATTTCCACATCCAGGCAGTGCCTTCAGCATAATGAGCTGGTGGTACGTTCAGATGTTTGTGGGAAAGCAATGCAGATTAGCATATACTCTTGGTTCCTATGGACTAGTGAGCCTATAATATTTGCAACAAAATACATTATTGAAATTAGTTCTTTACACATTCTGAGTGGTTTGTTATATTTTATATGTATACTGTTTGCTTTCAAATGAGTTTTATTTACCGATTATTATTCATATCACCAACAACACATATAGTATCAGATAATCGAACATAAATCCTTGCGTTGATGCATCAGAAGAGTTTCCGGATGGCAGTATCTCTTGCCATCAGTAGAAGGTTTTGTTTGACCTTTCCATTCACTTGTAACATAAAACAAACTTGGTTCAAAGAACTTCATCATCAGCTCATTAAACATCCTACCGAGGGGCATGAGCCTATCCGTAAAGGGTGCATAGGCCTAGTCACGCGGGTCCAGTGCTGATTGACGACTTCACGTGCCCTTGATCTCGCAGGCGTGCGCAGGTTTTCTGACGATGTTTTGCTTCACCGAAAGAGCGTCCGTTTAACGTACATATAATTTAGAGAATACATTAGTACGTGGCGGGATCCCTCCAAATCGGACAACTGAACCACCGATGCTCTTACAAGGACATGCAGATCAATGATGTAAAAAGTATAGATTCGTGATATGTTTACAAATAATCGAAAAAAGTGTTCCAAATGCAGCGAAAGCACACATACACATATTTTGAATGAACGTACATTTTTCCTATCTCTTTGGCGGTTCGTTTTTGAGGCACGGATGGTGTATCTATCTATCTTTATCAGTTCTGCAGTAGTTCCCTTACTACTGCAGTTTATGCTGAGGTTGTATCTGATTGGCCACAAGGTTTTTTTTTTTTTCTATAATATTATTATATGTATGTTTTATTCACTATTTACTAACCATTAGTTTAATACTTACTAACTTACTTTACTTATCTTTCTTTAATTTTTGTATGTTTGTGGTCAATAAAAATATTTCTTTCTTTCTTTCTTTCTTTATATAGAATATCATTTATGCAGATATTTACGGGAAGTTAATATTTTTATAATAATACAAGCACAATTCGGTATTCTCCACCATCCGCAATAAATACCAAACCTTATTTTTATAAAATCGCACCTTATTTCATATGTCGTTTTATTGATCACTTTTGTTTATTTCGTTAATGTATTTTTAAATACACTGAAACCATTAAATATTAGGTCAATTGATGATAGTGAGCAATGACGTCATATATCAATAATCTCATACAAAATAAAAACACTATAACACTAACAACAAACTAAAAACCTTAAAAATAAAATATAACTAAATAAAATAATATAATAACTAAATAAAATAATTAAAAGAACTCCCCTTAGGTAAACGTTACCCCTGGCAGAGCATCGTTTACAGAGGTTCGGTTTGGATGCTGGAACTCTACAACTTAGCATGTTATAACTTGATGGAATGTCAAAATATTAATTATTATACAAAATATATGGAGACGTTCCTTTTTGACAGTTCATAAAAAGTGCGTCAACGATTAGTGGTGTGAAATACCCAATTGTCTGTTTAGGTGGAGATAAAGCGCGCGGAGCCCCGCGACGGCTCGGGCAAGCTGGGCTCGGGGTCGGGCGGCATGGGCGGCGGCGGCATGAGCGCGCCCGGCGACGCGCCCCAGGCCGGCCAGTGGGGGCCGCCCGCCGCCGCGCCCATCAACATGATACAGGGCCACAACGGACAGATGGGCGGACCGCCCATCAACATGCCCATGGCGGGGCCCAATATTATGCAGGGGTGAGCGCTGAACGTGTTCTTTTCTTGGTGTTCTCTATGTATAACATTGCTTTAATCGAGAAGTTTTGGACAGTCGAAAATAGATCGTCCCTGCGTCATCATCATCAGCTCATTAAATGTCCTCACCGAGGGGCATGAGCAACCCGTTAATGGTGTAACTACTCCATAAGCATAATATATCCGCCAAGGATATAGAGTAGTTGCAGTTCATTATTAGCTTCACGGCGCAAATGCAAGTTAAAAGGATGGTCAGGCGTATCACTTAACTAATGATAAGTGATACGCCTGACCATGACAGAGCGGTGTTAAAAGATACCAACACATCGTAAACAGTTATTAATCTCCATTAATGCCGCACTGCGCCCGTCCCTCGAGGTAGCAGATCTTAGGTCTCTTATACCCGGTAATTTTACTAGCTACGGTGCCCTCATCTTGAAATAAAAGGCCATAGCATTTTTATTTCACGGGACGATATCTGGCATTGCGGTGGAACTCAGTGTAACAATAATGTATGTGTATTGTATGTGTGCGATGGTGTAACACCTGTATGTGTGTCGGCAGGTACCAAGGGTGGCGCACGTCCCATCTGGGACTGCAGTGGGACCTGCCTAGACGACTCACAGAGTCTACCACCTAGTAGAATATAGACAGATGTGGTATCTGGTACCAAGAGGGGGCAAGTCCCATCTGGCACTGGTGGTACCTTCCTAGACGATTCGTCGATTACCACTTAGTAGAATATAGACAGATGTGATTTATATGTGTGCGATGGTGTAACACTTGTATGTGTAGCGGCAGGTACCATAACCCTAATCTGTGGTATCTGGTACAAGAGTGGGCATGTCCCATTGGGACTGTGGTGAACTCGCCTAGACGATTCACCGAGTATATTACCTAGTAGAATACAGACAGATGTGAATAGTATATGTGCGATGGTGTAACCCCTATATTTGTGTGTGCAGGTACCAGGGGTGGGGCACGTCCCCCGGGCAGACGTCGTACGCGGGTACGGCGCGGCGGGCGGGGCGCGGGCCCCGGCAACTACCAGGGCTGGGGCGCGCCGCCCGCGCCGCAGGCCGCCGCACGCGCCCGCCTGGCCCGCCACCAACAACTACACGCAGCACACGCAGCCGCCCGCGCAGGGATACGGCAGCTACGGTCAGTACCCGCGCACGCACGCACACACACACACACACATACACACACACACACACACACACACAACACACGCAGCCGCCCGCGCTTGGGTATGGCAGCTACGGTCAGTACCCGTGCACGCACACACAAACACACGCACTGCACGATACACGCGCCGCACAAAACACGCACACACGCACTGCACGATACACGCGCCACATGTAGCCGCCCGCGCAGGGGTACGGCAACTACGGTTAGTGCCGAACATACATACTGCACGATACTCGCGCTCGTACCACATGATACACACCGCACGATACGCTACACACGATACACTACACTACACGCTACTATGGAGGCCTGCACTAGGACACCGCACGATACGCTACACACGATACACTACACTACACGCTACTATGGAGGCCTGCACTAGGCTACGTATTGCACCCCAGACGCTCGTAGCACAGCGCTCACAATTACACACACCATCACACGCTATTACATAAGGTCAGTGCGACGCGAGCTCGTAGCACACGGTCAGTACAAGATATGCTCGTAGCACACAACACTACACACCAAACGCTACGCAGACGATACGGCATACTATATATGACAGCAGTTAAGGCTAGGTTACGCAGGTGGACGCAGAATCCCGTCAACAGCTTCGGTTGTCATTCTACGTTTTCTCCTACAGATTACTCTTAGAACCCAAAATTCACCGTGGATAAGCAGGATACACTAACTTAGCCGCTCGCTCGTGAACGTGCACATTCACGATGGCTACAGTTAACCACGCTTCACAAATCGCATGTAGATTATTAAGCAGCTAGGTTTTATGTGAATGTTGCTACTCTTGTTTTGACACAACCGCCAGCTACGAAACAAAAAGCGCAGAGCACCGCCAGCTACGGTCAGTACTATAACAACAATGCACATTATTCCTGACACGCACTACATATGCTTTGTACTAATATTGTTGCCAATGCTGTACTTATAACAATCTCTTATTAGAATACGCAGACGCTCGCATGGCTGCATCTGCCACGAATCTATAAGTAGGATAAATGCTCCGAGTTGTTAGAGAACTAATTGTAGCAGTACAACGAGAAAAGGGAGCTGAACTTTAAACTCCAGGAGTTTGCTCCGCATTTTAAAGTTACATCGATATTTTCCATTCGCACTAGGGCCACAACAGAAGTGTCAATGTTAAACTACGATAATGCCACAAACGCTTTGAATACTTGAGATAGTTGTACATATTTCCACTTATATTTTCACTCACAAAAATGCCACTATTATTATTCTACTTGATAGTCGAAGGTTCATCGGACTGAGATAAAATCCGGTGAAACGCCATTAAATTAATATTCAAACTCGCCGCATATTAATACAACAGAAAAACTCTGTGAAACTGTAACAGCATCACTACCAGACTGCGTCTCAAAGCTAACTAATACAGCTGACCAAGTTGCTTCGCTCATGCAACAAAGCCTCAATGACACTGTTTAAATGTGCAATAAGCTAAGCGCATCGTCTTTCTAAAACGGTTCAGCTTATCAAGTCTGTTAAGAAGCAGTGAAACTGGTATCTAAATTTCGGCCGGACACTGTCAACGCTTGCATTTTTTCTACAGAGGCTAAATTCACTCAGCACTAAGTTAGTTGGTCTGACAAAATACATTAGTAACTTGAGATTTCTTTGTCTCGCTGTGGTTGTCAAATTATATAAAACGCCTAAAAAGCTCTCCCATAGGGATGCTTCGCTTTTAGAAACTGAATTCCAGGACTAACATGAACTGGCCATATTTAACACCACTGTATCGAATTAGATTATTTACTATGCCAAAAGTACTGATGATTCTTTTAAGATGTTTTTTTAAAATAATAATTAACAAAATAATAGATTAAAAAAGAAGAACACATAACAATTCAGTTTATAAGTAATATTACGTTTTTATTTGCGCGACGTAAAGTTACCACTGATATATAGTCAAAAGTTACGCTTAACAAAATTACCTCTAGTATCAAAAAGTCACAAATAATTTTACAATATCTAGATACATTTTTAAGGTTTTATGCATCCACATCCAGGCAGTGCTAACAGTCGAATTTGCTGTCGGTACGTTCAGATGTTTGTGGGAGAACAAAGCAAGTTAGCATATACTTTTTGTTCACGTGAACAGAAAAGTCTACAACGCTTGCGACATAAATTTAAGGCTATAACTATCTGCGGATGCCAATCGCCAATACAAACCCGAGCTGATAACCTGACGAAGATTAAAAAAAAGGTTTCATATTAATTTTGAAAGCGATATACAAGTATATGTCGTTTGAGGCGCTGAGCTTGGCCTTAAGCCAAATATAAACCCCATAACAACAAAAAAAAGGGTTGTCACTCATCGCCTTCGCTGTAAATAGTACAGAAAAAGAATAGTTGCCCGTTTGTGGACATTTTAGTGCCATAAACGCACGCGTAACTAATGAAACCGTAACGTTACAGCGAACTACAGCTCGGCACCGGCTGGTGCCTCCGCCGGCGGCAGCTGGACAAACTGGAACATGCCTCAAAACTCCAACTCAACAGGATCAGGTAATGACATCCTATAGGGAGACCGTATAGCTCGGGTTTGTGATCGTATGCGTGGCGATTGGTATACTCCCCCTTCCCTTGTAGCAGTTACTTATGTGGCAATTATCATTATAGGCGTTCGTTTCTAACATAGCGTGTTTTATGTTTAGTCATTAACAAATTTGTCCGTACTCCTAGCTCGTTTATCCTACGTTAGTGTGGTATTGGTTTAACAATAAGTGTTGTGTGCATTCACGGTTTTTGGTTTGGGTTTTTATTGTAGTTATTGTAAATTGGAATGTGTGTGTAAACAATTCAAAAAATATTTTAGGGTTAACTCCTAGGGTGTTGACGTGTGTTTTTGACGTAGGTTATTGTTTAAGTTGATTTTTAGTTGTATTTTATTTATTAGGATTAAGAACGAACAACGGGAGAGAATCTCTCACTGTACATTTTGGCGATTGACCTATGGGGACGAAATTAAAATAGTCTATGTTCATGGTTGGATATTAGGTTAGGTTATACTGTGAAATACCATTCACATCAATTTATCTTACTAAATAATAATTGTGTAATTTTCATGTGCATTTCGTTAATTTTAACTAGGTTGGTAGACCCATTGAAAAACATGCACCATATTATCCAGACGTGTTTAGGACATTGTAGGCATAATCACCTGATTGTCCGAACAGAAAGATTCCGTGCTTTAGTGGACACCTTAAGTCGGTCAGCTACAGTATAAGGATATTAGTTTACACCCACCATACTGCATTGCATGAATGGTGAGTTATCGGAAGCCTGTTCCCTACCGAGTAGTACAAACATTTGTGTGCATGAAAATGTCTGTGTTGGTCTGGGTGTTTCTATTTATAACATTGATTTATTTACATAAAAATGTATATAAGTAGGTTTATCCATTGTTTAGCACCCAAATTACAGGCTAATACTTAGTTTGTGGCAAGATGGCGCTATGTGAATGTCAGTTAATATCAAGGTATATATTTATGTTTATCTGTCGTTTAGCACCCATATCACAGGCTAATGCTTAGTTTGGGGCCAGATGGTGCTATGTGCATGTCAGTTATAAGGTATATAATTATGTTCATCCGTCGTTTAGCGCCCATATCACAGGCTAATGCTTAGTTTGGGGCTAGATGGCGCTATGTAAATGTCATTTGATATTATTATAGAGTGGTACGTCACAGGCGTATAATGTCGATGTCTAAGTGGTGCGACTCCGTCCGCAGGCTCGTACGTGCCGCTGTCGGAAGGCGGGGAGATGTACGGGCGCGGAGGGGCCGGCGGCGGCGGCGCGGCGCCCCCGCTCTCGGCCGCGCTGTCGTCGGCCGCGCTCTCGAAGTCGTCGTCGGCCGACTATTCCACGTACCAGCAGTACCCGCCCGCGTACCAGCAGGACCAGGTATGACACTACCCACACACACACGTACACACGCACGCACACTACACCACAGACCTGTCAGACAAGTGACAATCGCGCTGTTCGTTTTACGGTGAATACTGAAAGTGAATCTGTGAAACGAGGATTGGCTGACAAATGAACTGAATTACTGCTATTTTTTGATACCTTTTTTACAAATTAAAATGTTGAAGTTCATGAGGACGTTCAAAACGATAGTATTAGGTATTGAGATGTATATATTTCATTTGTAGCGTTTTAGACTTTTTTTGGGATGTTATCCCAATTAGTGTTCACATAACCTATATATATAATTAAAATGGTTCAGCTCCTTTTCAGTGAAAAGAAACTAGCAATTCTATAAAGATAGTGATATTTGGATTCAATTGTCACTTGTTTGCCAGGTGGAACTTCAGATTTTCCAGGTTCACACCATGTTGAATGCCACAAATGTTCAGTGACAATCAAGTGTAGAAATTATTCCCTTTCTATCAGGTATTTTCACTATAGATTATCCTTGGTATATGTAGTTTCCAAACCTTTTAATATCTTAAGAACATGTCATTATTTGACGCCATATGACTCCCAGCCAGGGTCAAGATTTTTATGTATTGTTTGAGTTTTCTATAGTCAATACTGTTTTCCAGGTGTCGCCAGTCATTTTTTAGTAATGGCGGTAACACGATGATTTTTCTACATGACGGTTCTCAATGATTCCTTTCCTCATCAGCCTATTACGTCACACTGCAGGAAACGGGCCTTCCCACGCAGTCATGGGGATACTTTGTCATGTTGATGCCACTTCTGATCAGTATTGCCACCTTAGCCCTTTTGGGGCTAGATCTAGCACTTTTTACAAAAGGTGAACTCCCTTTTCAGTCTTGAAAATATAACCAAAACGTGAAGTTTTCGCCATCCTAATAACTACTTTCTCGCTGTTTTGTGGGTCAAATCCCGATTTTTGTTTGTTATTACGCATTTTAGGTACAGAAAATGTTTATTGAAGCTAAATCTAGTCCGATTTAGCCCTTTTTAACTTCCCCAATAGCCCCATTCTTAAAATTAAGCTGACGACACTGGTTCTGATTTTTTTTATATAAAACTTATTGTGGCATTCAATGTATTCTAGAAAACTTTTTAATTAACACACAGCTCTAAAGCATTATAACTAGGCTACACATTTTGTTTATAGGCTAGTAACAAGTGAAAATATTTGTAACTGATTTTTTTATTTTAAAATTTGTGTACAAACAACATTTAAGTAAACATGAATAAATATCAATGTACGAATGTTTCCACTGGATATTTTAAGTAATATTTGATTGCATTCTTACGTTATTTCATTTATATAAAATAATACCAATATAAACTAAGGTAACTAATATCACGCCCAACATGCAGAGAAATATTAATTTGTCAGAGATGATAAAACTATACTGTAGAGTAAATAGATTCGTCAGTATACCTAGTAATTTACTTAAATTAGATGTATATTTACAGTTGTTAGTTTTAGTAAGTGCTTTATCTGTGCTTCTCTAGAATAATGCTTTATGATCTCTGACAAGTTATGCTGGGACAGTTTGACCAATGAACATGGTTGCAATTTTAACCTTATCTGCATATAGGAAACATTGATTGTTTAGTTAGATTGCTCATCATATATTTTTATATTAGCTTATCTAAACACTCATTGTGACTTATGTTTGAGTTGTAATTCAAACAATTTGAAAATGTAATTATAACTTGATCCATACCTTGAATTAGCAGTACTGCCCCCATTGTCATCAGTAACTGTTATTATGACTTTCTTAGATAATCAAAGTCCCTTGATCGAGACCTACATGAAACATTTTTCTTTTTATTTTTATCACTATAGTTGATAATGATACGTAAAGCATAATTACAGGAAGTGTTATGAAAATCCATTTATTTTTTACAGAAGCTCAATTTCGTGTTTCATTATTTTTAACTTACTGTTATTACAATAACGGGGGCAGATCTGTTAATGTTGATCTTCTTATAGTTACAAAATTCAAAGAAATGTGCTTATGTATCTTATATTGTTACAAATAATGATAAAAATTCATAAACACTACATGGTTACAATAGAAATGGTGCTGGTAAAGGTTTTTGGTAGGCTTTTATACCATGGAATGTTTTACATACTGGTTTATACATTTTAATGATCTTTAAAGTGACAGATGTATGTTCCAGGAAGATTGAAAGGTTTTATGCTTTTGTTTTTATATTAGAAACAGCATTGTGTTTTAAGTATGACAGAAGTTACTTTTAAAAAGGTCATATTCCATATTGCCAAATGTAAATACTTTTAGACAATAAACGAATTCAATTTCATGTTCTTTTAATGTGTAATGAATATTACTTAACATTCAATATAATACTGGACATAAAATTACCTCTTAGAAACAGCCTTTTACATATTACAAAAAGTAACATTCATATTTAAGACACGATCTGTGCTAGTGGGTCGCGGTGTGAGATAACAGTTAACACTGGTTCATGACTAACTAACTGGGGGCGCATACTGCCTGCACTCACAAGTACAGGTGGCATGATCCCATTGTATGGTGAAATGCTGATGTTCAATGGAAAGTTTTGAATGTGGTTTTATAATTAAGCTATTTCGGCTTTTCATTGGACGTTCAACTTAAATCGCAAACAATTCATATATACTATCTCTTGGTAAAAGCTGAATTCATCTTTATACCAGATTATTTATATCTTGGTCAATTATAAATATCAAATTAAGATATTATTAAACTTCAAGAGATAGTATATATTTATTAACATATTTGAACCATTTAATACATCTAAAGTACAGCCAAGTTGATATACCTAGTGTTACACATTGTATTATTTGCTCTATCCCTCGGGGCTTGCTACCTAAACTCCTCATCCTTTGTATGTCACAGCTTATCTTTTGTTTTCCTTGCATCAACCCTCCTCACGTTTTTGCCGTGGTTTTGGTATGTTCGATCGCATGAATGGAGATTTCGCGCGTGTCCCTTCGGGATGGTAACCTGACCATTGACCGAACGGAATGTTTGAACGAACATTTGGCTCATTTTGCAAGTTCGTAGTTCAATTTGGTTGTACTTGCGACGAGATTGTTTGCGGTTCACGAATGAATGGTGCAATACACATCAACCATTGGTGAGCGAGTGAAATTCAGCGAAAACATTCCATTGAATGCAAACGAAAGTAAACATTGCGGCTGTGATGCAGCATGAGTTATATATTAGAGCCATTAGTTTGCCTCCCTGCATCCGTGTGCTGTGTTCCAATTTGCTTGTTATGTTCTTATGTCGGACACGACGCGCCCACTTCTCTGCATGTTTTCAGTGGCGAGATTCGATGTGCGATGTCTTTTTGATTTTGAGAGCTATGCTGCGGTTCATAATGACGCGGCGCTCCAATGTTACTCTAGCCGCTCCTTCGTCATAATACTAGACAGTCGCACCGCTATCCATAGTGAAAAATCAAGGAGATTAGTGTTGTTATCAAGTTTCGCTGAAGGTCTCTCATCACCCACCCCTCCCGATCCCAAGTCCATCCTCGCCTATCTTCATGTGCCCACGGGGATATTCACACGCTTTGGTCCATTTTCACGCGCTGCGCTACTTACATAAATCTGCTAAGAGATCGGTCATTGTGGCGAGTGGGACTTTATGTCGTGTAATTCTTCTTTTCCAGTTGGTCGATCAGGGCCCACAAGAGTGGCTCCTCCAGAAAGACAATTAGACATAAGGGCGGGTTACGGATGAGGGGATGTCGCGAAACACTGGCAATTTCTCACTATGGACGGTTCGATTATTGCGACGATAACGCGTGCGCGCCCATCAAAAAGCCATCGCATCGCACTAGATATAAGCTTACCTTAGTTCCATTCGATATTTCATATCGCCTACTTGTAGCTGTGCGAGATGATTCAATATTTTTGTCTCATCTCAACACTTGTAAATTGGCATTTAAAGTACAAATTAGTAAAATTTGGATTTTCTCATATTGTTACAGGTTCATTAATAGTTAATTTAATCTAATAAAACATTAATATTAAGAGCTGTACTTTAAGTGTTCAGAGTTCGACCATTCTGTTAAATGTAACCGCAGTAATGTAATAATTTAAAAATAAAATCCATGGGGGCACAACCGAATGCGGCCTGCCCGTGCTTGTCCACACTGTGTGTTGTCGTGAACAATAAAATCGTAAATGTGAAGCGTCGTGTGGCCTCATTTGGACCCCCTCCATGCTAACTGTGGTCACGGACTAGGGCTCGTCGTACGGCGGCGGCGGGTCGCGCTACGCCGGCGAGTACCACGCGCCCGCGCAGCCAGGTGTGCACCATCCGCACCACGCGCCCAAACACTTCGCCAACGACTTTGCCAAGGAGTGGCCCGCCGCGTAGGCGACACCCACACACCACCACCACCACCACACACCGGACACACAGACCAACACATACTGCATTAACACAAACCCACACGCCTAAATTAAGGTTCATTTTATAATGGTAGCATAAAGTACGCGATCAAACAAAATTGTTTGTATGTGTCGATTAATTTGAAGTTATACATGGGGAATGTATGTATTTTAAATATACATTTATTGGTCTTCCACGGATTACCTAGTAGACTAATACGTGGAATATTATACATATATTTAACATCGATATCGTCGAATAAAGTCAATATTAAAAGTGTTAAAACTATCACTATCAGGTAATTTAGATGGTTCTTAACACTAACGTGTAAGGATAATTTTGTAAGTTTTTTAATACGATCGAAATGGTACGATGAAACTTTGGCGTTTATATTTTAATCGAACGATTGACGCGTTCAACTTTGACATTTCACTAAAGTAGGTTCTTGATATTACTTGGCCCTCGTATTCGCGACCCCTCTGCGCTGAAAGGACGCCGAGTTTGTGTACGTCGAGTACACTGATTTTTTTTAATTACTTTGCTTTTATTCTTTTTGGATGTGGGCTTGAATGGTTTATTTTATTTGGAACTTTTCGATTTTTACTTTTCTCGTAGAGTTTTAAAATGATTTCTTTTAATGATTATGGTAACGTGGTCCGCTGAGATGGATAGATCTCACCGGTAGCGAGGACGCGTGCGCCCGCGCTCGCGGGAGTGACGCGCATTTGACAGACACTGTTAAACAAGGCCAATTTAGGGAAAATGACCTAAACAACTTAACTTAAGCTAATAAACTTGTATAAATATTTGGTATATATATCGGTATGTATGTTTAATATTAGAATTTTGGTTATTTACCACCCACTAGACTTAGGAAAATGGTAGGGATTTAATGAAATAATTATGTGTTAATATTTAACAAAACATAGTATGACTGAACGTATTATATAATATTATTTTTTCCCGGTATTTCGGAAGGGAACAATCTGTATAAATGTTCGTAATTTTAATTTGTTTTCTAATATGCATTTTAGTTTTTTTTATCGCAATTTAAGTTTATGATATTGAATTTATACTTTAATGAATTAAATTTACCTGCCAAATTGTTAAAACGAGCAAAAAAACTAATTGTATGTTAAGTAAATGAAGCTCAAGCATTTAGGATATAGTTGGGTGTTGCCGGCTACCACACCCCTCGCGCGGGCCCCCTGTATATATACTTACTTGTGTGTAAAGCATAATTTTAATCAATTCTCTCGTCACATAGTTTTAAAGTTTTAATTTATGTGATTGCCAAATATTTTTAAAAACTGTATAGAGCTTTCGACGGCCGCTACGGCCGCTATGTTAGTGTATCTTAATAAGCCGCCGGGCGACCGCCGCGCGCCGCCCCGCTCCGCTTACAAAGTGAGTTATAATTTAAAATAACATTGTTAGATTAAATTTAATGTTAGTCCTTTACTGTACTATATCGCTCAATCATTTGACCGATCGACTGATTAAAATTTTAGTGATAAGCTAAGTAATGAAGCGCGGGGTCTCGCGGCCGCCGGCTCGTCACGTTCCTTTACTTTATCATAGCCGCGGCACCGACCGCGATTGATAAGATTTGTTATAAACGTTTTTAAATAGACGAATTGTTGATTACATTGAATGCATAATTTGATTAGAATAGGGTTATTTAAGATCGCTCCATAAGTAAAGTATAATTTATCTATGAGGAATATTGTGAGGTGTAAGCAAATTTATAAGTGACGCGGCCCGGGGCGAGGGGTGTGGAGTCCCAAATTTAACGGTTAAATAGTAAAAAAAATAACGCCTTTACATTGTGATGTTCATAGATATCGCGCATATTGGTACATCTTATAGCTCTATTTAATACACACGACTGAGACACAATCAGTATGTAAAGTGAAACTCGTACCTTATAACAATATAATGAAATAATGTTAACTAATGACGTTGGTGCCTAAACTGCCCACTAGGTTACGTGTAGTTGAGCCGCTTCGTTTACTCTTCGTTCCTATGTTAGTTAGGTTAGTTATCTGTATTCATTCCTCGGGCGGCGCTTCGCCGCTTAGCTCTCGTCTCGTACTCTCACTCACTCACGTATTTATATTATTTTATTTTCATGTAAAACTAATTCGGTGTTTTGCAATATTAGCCCTCCCCCCCATCATTTCGGTTATAATTATTGTTTACTGTAGATATAATGTACAACCACCGATACGATGAAATTGTTCACACCTGTTTTAATATTAGGAAAAGATGCCTTAAACGTTAAGGGAATATATAGATGATTTATATTATGTTATTTTCAGTGATATTGATAGCACTAAGGTGATAGGTACGGGCTCGCGCCCTAGCACTCACAAACATTTGGAACAATTAAGAACTTAGTTGTAATGTACCGTCGTGGCAATTTTCTAATTAACATAAAGAGTATAATTTATTTAAAATAAAATTATAATATGTATTAGAAATTTTAGATTTACTCAACCTTAAACTTAGTGCAAATTATTGTGAAAATCAATTGAGATATATGGGTTTTTAATTATTATTATATAGGAGAAGAACATTAAATATTGGATGAATTTATTAATTAAAATAGTTAGCAAAATACAAATACGGTAAGACTCTTTAGAGGCTGGTCTGTCAAATGCGTGGTCAGTACTGCGACTGCGTCCGCGCGCGCCCTCTCCTAAACTATTGTACAAACCGTGAGTGACGACACTTGCAATCGTTTGCATTTTAATGTTACACTGAGTAATGTCGACATAAGGTATATACTGTATCTTAATAATAATGTTTATGAAATAATAATATTTTAATCATGGCTTACTGTAGTACTGTTGTGTAGTTAACCTTTCGACTCTTGTTTGTATTACTTTATATTATAGTGTACGCGGTTTTTATATGTGTATGTTTATTCAGTAGATTATATAAAAGAAACATGTTTGTGTAAAAGTGTATTTTGGTATTATTATAACTAACTAGCCGCACAGGGCGTGGCAAACGCCACGCTACTCATTAATACATTTATTATCGTAATTGACTAATTATACAAGACCCTAGTGTTAAAGTTAGTATAGCAACAAACTCATTTTAAGTTCATCCTCTACTCGACTTAAATAAAATTAAATAATTTGCATTTAAAGTGTCGGCCGCAAACTGTCGATTTTACTGTAGTTTTTCTAAAGTTACTTTAAAAACAATGCAGGTATTATTAATATAAAACCTCATATTTATACTAGAGTTTAATATAAATGTAATTATTGACACATTTTTATCGTAAAATAAATTGCACGGGCTTTACAGTTAATTATAACATTAATTATTATAAAAACCTAGGGCAAGTTGTTATTTATTTCTGTTTAATTAAAAAAAAATGATGTTAATTATTTTTTAAACTATATTTTTTTATAGTGGATTGAAGTACATAATTCTCGATTGATTAGATTACAAAATTGTTAGGTGGACTATCGACTGATGTACAATATTTAACATAATGTTTACTTACTACAGTATATAAGTTTACTTTACGCCCGCTAATCGGGGCTCTATATTTATACAGGCATGTATTAATTTCCTAAAATGTAATTAATTGGAAGCGGCGTACGCGACCGACGCAACAAATAAGCATGTTACAATTGTAAGACTATTATCTAGATTTGTTGTAATATCTTATAATGTGTACACGTAATATCTTATAGTTAGCCGTAACGTGCAGTAGAGGGCCGCCAGGTGCGGCCCGCATAAGTTACTTTATGTTCGTATATAAAAAGGAAAATTATGATAGACTTACATGGAGCTCCTTGTTGTTTCTTTTTTACGATGATTAATGATAAATAATTAGTTAATTACGGTTATAATTATTAATTTTAACCGAAGCACTAAGTAAGGAAAGCTTGTACGCGATAAAATATTGATGTAATTAAAGTGCTACCACGTCATAACACTGAGGTCTTTCTAAGTAGAAATTATGCATTATTCATATTAGGTATTTTGGGTATATTAGTGTTAGATTTAACTGGTAACATAAGAGTGTAGTTTGTAATGTAATGGAAAAATAAACAGTTTTGTCGTAGTTTCCTATTATTAAGCTTCTTCTATCTTAATGGATTAAGTAATACTACTGGTTGATTAAATAAAATATTAATATTACCACTGCAAATATTTGAGATATCTTATGATGAAATATATATCTACTTTAAGGTCATTATTAAACGTAGATAATTAAAAGAAATCAAAAATTTCAAAATAAAACTGGCATTTTTAATTTGCCTCCAAACCCTTCTCCCCTAGAACGTTCCCCCACATTAGTATCATAATTTTTGTTTTTATATTCTGACACATAAAGGCAAAGCAGAAGTAACTTGCAACTCTCACGATGAATAGTCTTACATTACTAAAGTACCAATTCTAACAAGTTACCGACTCTTATCCAAAGCCGTTACAATTAATTATATTGACAAAATCTACACTCGCGTTTGACAATCTCATTTTCTTTCATTTCCATACATACTAACACTATCCATTCACATTATATATTTGTCACCGGAAAATAAAAAGCACCGCAAAAATTTATAACTTTCGTAGGATTCTACGCTGGCTATAAATTCTAATTATTTTACGCCTACTGTTTTCCAAATCCATCAGTAAGCTGTTGGATCAAGTTCATCCGTAAAATAGTAAGAGTGAAATTTACCACAGAGCTACGAAAGTTTTATAGTGGCCATAACTAAAATAGTAACTCAACGTCGTTCAGAATTTTAAGAACAAGAAATAGTGTTTGTCCGGTGTTGAGGTCACGATTCTAACGTAACCTAACCAATATGAATAAAATACCTGATTAAGAATCTTAACGATTACAAGTAGTGGCATAACACTTAATTATGAAAATAAGTTATTTATTCCAATTTTTTTTATCACTATTTTAATCGAAACTTAAATTTAGTTCGACAAGTCTGATTGTACCTAAGTCTATGGGTACAAGCTTGCCACTGTCAACATCGACGAATCGGAGAGCAGTGCAATATTGGTCGCATTTTAATGAAGCGTATGATTAAAAGCTCTTCTGTGATTGGTTTATACTACAATTAATAAACTTACGAAAATATAGGCTGAAGTAATATAATTTATCATTGGTGTAGAATCCTACGAAAGTTTATGAATTTCCTAGGTAATTAATTTGCGATTCTTATTATTTTCCGTTGACATATACATGCATTTTACTATTTGCTTTTTTACACTGTTACACCTTTTTAATTAATAAGAACGCCTTCTGTCGGATTAATAAATGGCTCACTATTTATGTAAGTACCTATGTATTTTAATCTTTGAATTCATCCGACATTAGGTCTTTTACCGTACACGGCTTTCAGTTGTATCAAAAAATACTCTTGAAATATTTCTCTGAAATGCCAAAAATTCAGTGATTTATTGTGTTAGAACTACAGTCGAAACATACTTAGTTTACTTCTTTTTTATCTAGCAGACTATTTCATTTAATCAATTCATTTCGATATACCCTTTGCGTTTGGTTTTAAGACGGTATACTTCCTCGAAGTCATTATATTAGTTATGAATAATAATTCGTTAATAAAGAAATTATTTATTTGATATTTCCTTGACTCAGATAATACGTAAGATTTAAGTTTATTTCTAAAATACCAAATTCACTGGCGAAGTTATTCGTAAATGAACTTTATATAATTTGATGAAGAAAGCTTGTACAGGAAGTCAAACGTATTTCTCCAAGCTACCCCAGTTCAATGCTGGGCATAGATCATTCTGCGCCAGATAAACGTTATTTGGAGTTAATTTCAAACTATGTTTCGTATTTCTTATCATTGTCAAAGGATAACAGGTAAAGTTAATGTTAGCCATTTGTAGTGGTTAATTGCATGATCTAACTGCGTGGTGTACGTGTTTAGAGGGCGATGGTGTGGGCAGTACAGCTGGCAGTCCCAAGTTCGTGACCGTGCCGCAAATGACCGATAACATTGGAACCCCTCCGCAGGTCTAACATCTGATATCACTGACTGTACTCAGATAATAAACTAGCCAGATGCAAAATTTCCCCTTAAAAAAGTGTCCGTGGCAAAATTTTGTCTATCGCGTCAGTTGGGGCAGAATTTTCATTATTAGTAGACTTAAACTAGTAGTGTACTCGTGCTTCTTTCTATGACGCATAAAGGTAAAATTTAAATGTTTTTTCACATAAATGTAACAATGTGTCATGCAGCCGGAACATGTTTGGTTTGACGTTTATTCGTAATTGTGCATCTAGTTTATTGTTTATCTGAGCCTCCATAAGAGGCAAATGTTATTTGGTCAGTTTTATTGATATATTATTGGGTAAACTTGGGATACCTACAAAAGTGATAGTACATTCATCCGAGGTATTTTTCACTATTAACATAAATTCATTATAATTTTTCATTCCATGAAATTTCATAGAGCTGTCGTTATATATCGATTTTTTTTATTTTACATTTTAACAATGAGATTTATATCATACAATTCACACGATATACAGCCATACATCTCGCAGTATTGTTAAATATATTAACACTGGATATTTAGGTATATGATATCATTGGTTTGTACAGGTGCCAATGATGTACTGCGGAGGCATGGTTTCCCCGCAACCGTCCTTTTGTAACGTCTCTGATATGTCGGCATCGGCTTCAGGTCCGTTTAACTACTGAAGTTATCTTAGAATCAACTCATTTCGTTAGAAAGGTAGTTAATTTACATAAAGTAAACCATTTATAGGTACACATCTTAAAGATACCATAAGAGATGAGTCGACGTGTAGAACAAATTGAGCTAAGATTTGTTTTCATAATTTAGCTAAAGTAGGTTACACGGCCACATTTGATAATGTTGTATTTTCTGTTATTGTAGTTACATGTGTAGTTCAGGAAAGGTTTGTATCGAACATTCACTGGATATGAATGAGTAGTTGTAGTATATGGTAAAATATAACTTATTAATAGGTCACAACATGAAAATATTCATAATTTTGACAGATTACATTCAATTTAGTTTTGTGACCTATTAATAAAATCTAACTTGTCCATTATCTATAAGTTCGGGTGGTTGGATTTGGTGCGTGGTGCGGTAAGTTTTAATTATTTCTTTCTTAATTTTTTCTCACTTACTTGTTCTTTTTCGTTTCGTCTGCACTAGTTGCTTTGTATACAAACCTGTAGACTAGCGTTTGACTTGTCGGTTTCCGCGTGCAGGTGATGATTATGAGTACACAGGCGGGTCTGGCGACGGATATCAACGGGCATCGAAGCGCAGTTACCACGGAGCGACACCTGGGAGCACCGCATCGGCACCATCGTACCATCCCTATAGGCGTTAACGAGTGATCTCGCCCCACCTACAGCAAGAGTCTACAATTACGCTCTAGATACCATTTGAACGAATCCTATAGGCTTATATAGGAACTGAAGCTTATGATCGGTTCCTTTAAACTGGTGTTTCCAGTTTTACCTATACTTTGGTACCTAGTATCAATTTCTTTTGCATCCCAACTTTTGCTTTTCGTGGATATAAGATTTCCATCAGACTTCCTTGATTTTGCCTGTAATGTGGACCTGTAGGTAATCTGTAAAATATTGTATGTTTTTCTATGAACGCAATCATTGAGTTTGTAAAGGTTTTTTTGTAGATTCTGATCCATAAGATGCATCCTATTTTCTATAGACGATAAGATACTGCCATTTAAGATAGTATTTTAGAAGTGAACAATTTTTAGCTATATTTTTATACTTTTTGGCAAACACATTTTCATGTTTGTGTTAAAATATTTTAACTATAATATTACAATACATACTTAACAACTACCTCATGATTTTTTAGAATAAACTATTTTACCTTCAGTCCATAAGATTTGTCGATCGTGTATTCTCCGAGGTATGAAATGTTGTCTTATGAATCAGAATCCATTTGATTTGTTAAGGTTAGTAGATTAGTTTTTCTTTTGGACATATTTCTGTAGAAAGGACATTTCCTTACCAATTTGAGTTTTTAAAGTTAAATTTTATAGTTGTAAAACATTTTAAACCTTGTATTTATAATTATGGCTCCAGTTGTAAATACATTTAAGGTTAGATATCTACTAAAATATTACTCCACTTTTAAATATTAATCCGATTTCATTCCAAATATACGAAAGTATGGTTAGTAACCTCAATTATCTTCTAAGGAATTATTAACATAAATATAATATCAATTCAAAATCGATAAAAAAGGTGGTACTATTCAGAAAGATAGAGTTATGACTGCTTACATATTTTGAAAAAAAATTGACTTGTATTTTTAAAGAAGTATTTTTATATAAACATATCATGTAACCTTTGATGGAAGTGTTCTCTTAGTAAAAACAAATAAAAAAATCGTAAAATTAGATTTTATATGTGAGTATTTTTTCAGTTGTTAAAATTTTAGTATGAACTTTCCATCATGTGAAGGATATTTTTTATAAAGAAATGCATTATCGTTCATTAAATTCTCAATCTCTTTCTGTTCAGTTATTATTGTACTGTAAGACAACCGAGTGTAGCTTTAGGTGCAATTCCATTTGGAAAGTTCGGATCTATTTGGAAAATGTTAATGTCCTATATTTGACACTTGTATTTTTGTTTACTTTAATAAAAGTACTAACTATTATTTTTAAGTTTTTATTTAAATTCTCATATGAGTCACATACTTAGGCGTATAAACCATAGAGGCGCGGCATGCTACAAACTACACACCATTTTATAAATATTTTATTTTTGATCCATTTTGTCGTACATTTTGTAGCATGATTATATAGGCCTTTTTAATTTATTTAAATAATGTACGTTTAAAATTTAATGATGAGTAAGCACAATAATGATGTATGAAATGTAATTAAAATTAATGTTTATTTTTTAACCATGTATAATATAAAATAGATTTTAATTTAGGTACATTATATTGTAATAAATTGAATAAATTTAGAACACTGAAGAAAGTTCTTAGGTCGAACATTTATAATATAGAAATTAATAATAGTCAATTATTTAAAACATTAATTAACACTAAAATTAAGAGGTATTAATATTTAGCACACAGGATTTAATTAGATTAGTCATATTTCCATATATCCGCAAAAGAAATAATATAAGACCACAAAATGTTAGAAGTAATGTTATACATTATTTCTAAGTGTGATTAGTTTGTATACACGTCCTTATTATACATTAGTTTTACGGAAAATTCTTATGTAGAAACAACTAAATAAATTATGTAAACGTTAAATTTAAATTATTTTAAAGCCAAGTATTTAGTTAATGCCAAACACATAGAGAAAAATGGACAGAAATCGCATTGCCTAATTACACAGTCGTTCATTATCCTTAACTCTAAAAGCGATATTGAATGAGATATTTATTTTTGTAAAATGTAATTAACATGGAAGTGCTACAATGAATACCCAAGTCATATAAATTAAATAACACATATTTGCGTGACTTTTTTATATTTAGCTTAAGTGCTCGTTACATTATGTGGGTAGGGCATTAGGAAAGAGAAATAATACAAAAAGTGTCTTAGCTAGTACTTTAGGAATTGACCAATTTAAAAGGCCACAGGGTTACAGGAGTCAATACGGTATAAAACTGGGACCAAGATCCGCGTACAAAGTGCCTCTTATTTGAAGTGTATATCACTCTACAATGTTTTAAATGTGTGTAAAATACCTGACTATGGACTTACAGTTTTAAAGCCGAAAAGCAATAAAAATGTTGCAGAAGGTTAAAGCCTAGTTCCTCGTACGAAAAGTGCTGGTGTCTGCAACGCCCTGAATCAAGGTTCGACGCCCTGGGATGCTCTTAGGCTCGTTGGGTAAGTTTTTAGGGCTGAGTACCATCTGTAATCGCCATTTGCTCGGTGAAGCTTTAAAGGACTTCTGCGGCCAAAATCAGTAGTCACTTCGAAGAAAAAGGCGAGTGTGAGGTGATGTGAACAGTGGATGCAGCTCAGGCAATGGCGTACACAGAGATTATGAGTAGGGTATGCAAAGTGAATGACACTAATCGCAATAAAATTACAGCACTATAACTTTCTTCTGAATGTAACAAATACTTTAATGAAAACCGCATCAAAATAACTTCAGCCAAACGCGAGATAATCGCGGAAAAAATATACATACATACTAACAGGTCAAACTGAGGACCTCCTTTTTTGAACCTGGTAGAAAACAATCAATAGTTTATATTATTCTCAAATTAAGTGTTGTTAATGTCAGCAGATCTCCTATGGTTTTAAAACTAGAGGAAAATGGGCGAATAAGTGGCAATTTTCCGGGTTGTCTTGAAGCACAGGGTAAGTATTGTTATATGTAGGGCATGCCACTGAGCTCAGGGTGCGTTTGCGGAGTGTCGGCGTGCGGCGCAGTTGGCGCAGTCGCAGGGCCGCGGGGGCGGGGCGCCGCACATCGCGTGAGACGCGCGATAGCACAGCTCTCGGTAGCGGGCGCAACCTGCGCACATTACATGTTGAAAACAAACAAGCTCCCTATTATTTAAGACCTCAGATAATATTGAAATAATTCAGCGTAGTTTGCGACACAACTTATATCTAATTATTTGATAAATAACAATTTGGCGTATGTATTGCCAATATGACGAAAATCCTTTAGGAAGATCAACCAGAATTTAAAAAATTAGAAAATAATACGAATTACCAATTCCCAATAGCTTCTAGTATTTAAGGTGTTTATTACTGAAAGTGACGTCACTTACGTTCGCTCTTGCTAGTAGCAGCATATAAGGCTCTTAAATATTTTGTTTCAATTCGTTCGTTAGGTACTTATAGCCTTTGGGTTTTTATCTTTGTAATTGCCAGTCTTAGGCATGTTATCGGAGCACTAGTCTTTGATGTTATTTATCTTAGGTAGCTACCGAGAACAGCATTTTACTAGGGGTTATTGTTAGGGTTTATAGTCTAGGAATTAGCTTAGGTATCTCATATAGTAACCTGTGGGCGGAAGAGCAAGCCGTGTATCCGCTGCGAAGCCGCGTTGAGCGAGTCTGTCCAGCAGAGTGCTGGCCGACCATCACCTCGCGCTCATTGTCTCCTCACCTGAAAACAAAACATGCACAGTTAAGGTGTCTATTAAGACAAAGATCTCTCGGATGACAATATTTTTTGGAAAAATGTGTTATGACATTGACAAGTTTTTAGGAGAGACGAAAAATATATTCTGTAGCTGTAATGCAATAACCTCTGCAATAACTGTTAACATTAAATTTTCTTTAACTCTTACTACGGACCTTCATTAGCGGCTGGTGAGTGTCCCCCAGATTTATCTGTTCGGGGAGTTGAAGACCCGTCCGAGTGTTCCTAGAACAATACAAAAAAGGAAGTAAGTACCACAGGGAAAGTTAAAAACTTAATTAAATCATTCTGTGTAATGTACGTAAGTATTAGGTCCAAGAAAACAATTTTAAATAAAATTACTTAAACACCAACATTCAACAAATACCTAACACGAAACTAAAATTATAACATCTTAAAATTTCTCACACTTCTGGTTAAAAAAATGCAGCAAAAAAAGCCTTTTCATTCCGTTTCACACGTACAGTTTTATATATCCGCAATCCAGCCCAGGTAACATTCGCTCGTAAAATCTGTATTGCCGTTCGTTATCGGGACAGGAGCTTCCTTACGATTATCTGCAATAAACCGATGCGACCGGAAAATTACCGGTCACACACGTTCCTCGGAAATTGGACTATATCAAACAGGCTTCAGCGGTCGTGAAAAGAGGAATGGTCATAGGTAGTTATTTTTTACAAAGCCGCGTTCTATGAGTAAACCTTAAGTTTCTTACAAATGCTTCAGAAAACCAAGCATAGGTATAAAGTTTCAATTGTATACATATTGTTTAGATATCTAACAAAAAAATTAGGTAGGTAGGTACCTATCTACCTGAAACACTATTTAACTACCTACAACTCATCAACCACACGAACAAGGGTAAACCCTCAAATAGTCCCTTTAGTTCTAAAACAGCAACTTAAGCTAGTAATAGAAGCGGAAGCTTTGTTAAATTACCTGCCTGAGTCTACTAGACAAGTTATTTAGTTTGTTGCGGATGCTGGCAAATAGGCTATAAAATGCCGGAAATGTCATACCTACGGAAGTCCATTAAAATTAGTGCACTGTTGTTCAGTGTTGACAGTTGGCAGTCACTATTAAAGGTAGTTGTCCTATCGAGTTATACGCTTGCAACGAGCTTTGTAGTGTTATAAATGCACAAATGTACCCCAGGTACGATAAACCTACGTAATTTTTTGAGGATTTGACTTGACTTTGAACAAATTTATTAGACCCCAATGAATTGCCTTTTATAGAAGGTAAGTAGTTACCTACTCGTTTCTCATCAGCATCTGATCTGAATAGCAAAATTCTATGAAGATAGAATGAGTAGCTAACGTGGGTAGTTTCGGTAAGACCCAGCGCGGTGTACCTAAGTCTTAAAGTAGACGATACTGCGGAATCTCACCAATTTCCACCAGTTATGTTGCTAGTCCAGCTGCGGTCAACAACGACTTGCTTATTAGCAAAATATACATACGTGATGATCCAAGTTCGTCGTGGCAGTCAACAGGTCCAGTATAGCCGAGAAGGATCCCCTGGCTGCCCTGCGGAAACCTTCGGGCGGACAGTCAGTACCGCCGCCTGCTACGCTAACAGCGGACTGGGACCACTGGAAATAAAATGTAAAAGACTGTAGATACCGTTAGTCACCGTAAAGTATTGCCAGTATGAATATTTTTGAAGAAAAATTAAGTTAAGTTTCTATTGATAAAGGTAATCAATACACTGCCTCCATGGTCTAGTGGGAACAGCGTTCGGCTTCCTTACCCGGAGGCGGTGGGTTCGAATCCCGTGGGATAACATTATCTTAACTATGCCACACGAGAATAAATCTATACGAAGAAGTAAGAAGCAGGCTAAGGAAAGCTTTTTGACTTAATGTAAGTGGTTGGTAGTTAAAACTAACCCCGTAAGCCTTAGCTTGAACAAGGCTAGTTAGGTAGGTATGTGTAACCTTGAAAGTATCATTTTATGAGTTGCAACACAAAGATGTCCGGCGTGCTTACTATACCTTAATGTATAAGATTGTTCTATTAAATTTGTTTTAAAAATAAAGATTTTCTTTACAGTTTGATCAGTAGAGAGCTTTTCTCAATCAAGTGCCAGTCACCTATTTTCAATTTTGTTTAACTCGATATAAATTTCAAGTTGAGTTACGGGTTCAGCTAACAGTAATTTGCCAAAGTATTTAATGGAATCCGTAACCGACCGTACCATAAGTTTTAGGCAAAACCTTAACCTTATTATGTAAACAAATCAACCAACTTGTCTTGAACTGTTCCGCAGTCAGACTTGAGATCACAATTTGAAATGTGTACTTTCCCTCTCGAACCCGAATGTTCATTAATTTTCTTTATTTTAACATAAACAAGGAAATTCACTTTGGAAACGTAGCATATTTCCATTGGCTAATCTATAATTTAAGATCACTTTAAAGACAGGAATTATCAGGCACTTTTTAATCAGAAATGTAGGGAAAATAAAACTTTTTATCTTCAGTTTTCAAATGTTCAAGCCATAATCCTCACCAATGTACTTTTATAGGTGTCTCACAAATATGGCATATCGATACATTTCATGACTATTATTTGGAACCTAAACTAATTCCATAAGCCGTTTGCGTGCACCAGACGTGAGGATTACGGCTTCACTTTCAAGGTATCCTCACCATCTTATAGCTATTAACTTCGAAACTAAAGAGTGACTTTTTTTACCTGTGCAACTATAGGAAAAAATTTTTGAGGTTGTCAAAATTCATTTTCATTTAATTAAATCGTTTAAATTGAGATTTCAAATATGAGGATTACAGCTTGAAGCAAGCACAGTTTTTACTTTATTATTATAATAAATTTATGTAAAGAGTGAAGCATTTTTATCGCTTAAACGTCGCACATTTATCATTAAGATATGGCATTTTAGGTGAGGTAATATTAAAACGAGTAGAGCTGGTATAGAGTGATGAGGGTTGAGTCGTGATAAGGCCGCTTAGGGCAGAAACGGTAAAACAGCTCTACCAACCTAAATGCTTTACCCGCGGAAATTGGTAAGATCGAGATATCCACTCTGATGACATCCTACCCGATCTCCTGGCAAATCCTCAAATAAAAAATACAAAAACGTAGGTACCTAACTAACTATTTATGTCCAAATGATAAAATCTCAAATATGTTACAGACATTTTGACTAGGTTAATTTCTATATAATCAAACCTTAACCTTACCTAAATCAAATGAAAATTTGTCAAAATATATGCAAATAAATAAATATCCACTGACAGCCATACAGCGCCATTTAGCTCTAAGCTAAGCATTAGTCTGTAAATAATAAAATTAAAAACTCATTAACAACATGTCAAAGCATTTCGAAGGGCAGCAAGTTCAAAAGAAACAAAATAGGTAAGACAAACGGTGTTGTTTTGGACGAAAGGTAAAAAGGTCTTCACACAGCGTAAACCGCAGCCTGCGGCCTATATTTAGCCTTTGAAAAGGAAACGATAAATGAAGAATGAAATTGTAAACACAATTTGTATAGGAAAAAGCTAAGAATG
This sequence comes from Leucinodes orbonalis, assembly GCA_019425675.1. Lineage (NCBI taxonomy): Eukaryota > Metazoa > Arthropoda > Insecta > Lepidoptera > Crambidae > Leucinodes > Leucinodes orbonalis. The sequence continues at coordinate 208,440 of PQWD01005184.1, read as the reverse complement.
AAGCTAAGTTCTTATTTATATCAGTTTTAAAAAGCCTGTAGTGTTTAGTTTTTAATTTTTTTGTTACATCATCATCAGCCTATATTGTGATATCGTCCCACTGCAGGGACAGGACTTTTTTATTTTTATTTATCTTTTATAGGTACCTAGGCGTTTCGAATTTAGATCCCATCACTCGGGCCTTAAGAGAAATCGGAGCTCAGGCCTAACGGGTATAAGTGGGTGTTAACAATTACGACTACCATACTAAAATAGGACTGACGGCTTTATGTGCCCTCCGAAACACGGAATCCGGTGGTAGATTCATTAAAAATTACATCTTTTATGACGTTTCAAAATTGTCATTTAATGATTTATTTGAATGAAGCATTTTTGAGTTTGACCAGGCTTTTGTAATCATCGGGTGATTTAGCCTGCAATGTTCAAGTATCGCACAAAATAATTTCTACTGTGCGGTCTTCTCGCAGAATTCGAACTCACGAACATGCAGCGACGCTTCACGCTCAACGACTAACCTCTAGTCTAGACCATGGAGGCAGCTAACTTATATAGGTTTCATACAAAAGTTTCATTACTGTTACCTACTTATTATATTGAAATTTTAATTAAATAACCTGTTCAAAAGTCAAACAATATAGAATCAGCGCGCCACTGGGCAATATTTAGGCTAACTAGTTCGAGGCCTCGGGGAAATCTACCAACTTGAGATGTAATGTTGGACGCAGGCACGGCTGTGAAAGGGACTTGTAAATAAATTAACAGCCAGAGGATAGAACGAGTAAATAAGGTATACAATTAGAAAAATATTTCATTTGAGAGTTTGTGCCTATTTGTGTTGTAGGTACTCATTCTATTAAGCTTTTTGTGGATATTTCACCCGAAAAAACATAAGTTGGGATGAAACATTACTTTTGAGTAGGTACCTATTATAATCGTATCATAGGAGGGACATACGCGTTTCTAGCCCTATGGAATTAAGTCAACCTCATCCGCGTATTAAATTTCGTGAGTGAGTATACGCGAACAAGATCATCATTACCTATAAACATAAGCTTAATAACATGTAATTGTTGCCAGGTCTGAGGATGCATCCCGACTGGGGCTCTAAATGCCCCGATTAATTAAAGTCGAAAATCAGATATTTCATTAAAAAATATATATATTTACGCTAGATAACTTCTACTAATTACATCACTGTCAAATTTAAAATGGCACGTCATCAGCGTCACATCACATTATTTATTGTAACCTGTCCCGATCTGCAACCTCAAATCCCGATTTTTTTGCCGTTGTGTCCCGATTTAAAACAAATCGGATGGCAACACTAGCGGTGACTGACGTGGCATGAAAATAATAATTACAGTAAAATTGGTAGCGAATCGCGATGGATATGGGGCTCGGGTTAAGCTAAAGCTAAAAAGCTAAATGTACCAATTAACAGCGATCCGACAAAACTGGGTCATGTTAACGAGCTGACTGTTTGTCCAGATTAAATATTGTCAAGCAAGTGTATCGGGACTACAGCATTAGCGTTCGTGTGACGAGAGTTATCGCGGATATCTTTGTCGTATATGAACCGATTATTTAATTTTCGTTTTCTAGAAATCGTCAACTCATGTTCAGAAATCGTGAAAATATCACCTAATTTTTCGTATTTTTTTTCCTTTTTTCAAAAGGTTTTGACTATTCAAAAATTTTTATTGCATTGTGCATATATCTTGCTTAATGTGGTAGTAGTACCAAATAAAGAAACCTTTTACAATATAAAAAGTTAGTTCTTTTCAGTGAGATAAAATATGTTGCTATGCGACACATGTTCGTAATAGCTTAGGTCTTAAACGACGTGGGTCTACGGTAATGTACAGATTAGTGAGCCAGGAGCGTAACTTTGAATTTATGTTCTAAAATTACGCTTATATGGTTACAATAAGTCGTGATATATGGTGATATTACGATCCAATTCAATTGTCGGGTGCAAGATAGGAAAGACCTGTATCCACTGTGAGATGGGTTGAAGAAAACTGAGATACAGCTTGGCGTGTTCTAAGAGAATTGCATAATGATTAAAGTTCAGAGCTCTTTGCGATCGCTACTCGCCCGGCGAAGCTATAAGGCCATCTGCGGGCAACAGCAGAAGCCAGAAAGAAAAGTGTATGTAATAATGTTAGAGTATTTATTATTTACAAGCCTTTTCTGATTTAGAACAGAACAGAATATTACAGTCTGTAGATGATATTATCTTTTCATTTGGGGATAGCCTGTACTAAATTTGCCGAGAGTGGCACACAAATTTCTATCTCCTATTTTATTCATACACTTCCACATTTATAGTACCTATAAGTATGCATTTAAAAATATTCATCAGCTGTGAACCATCTAATAAATTAACCATAATTACGTATTCTATCTACATCAGTCCGGGGTTACATTTGTAGAACAAACAAGATCATACACAATTTGCATCTTGCATAATGCAGACGTGTTTACCAGGAGAGCAGAGTTGCTGCGGAGCTACATCTCCCATTACATTATTCAACGTTTGCCCAGTTCCACTATGTTCGACCAAATATTGACTCTGGTTATGAATGCAGTGCGGATTTGTGATTATGTTACTCAAACGGGTTCATGTAAATTGTGTTAGAATTTAACATTTCTACTATTATAACGATGTTTGTATTGAAATAGAATAACAAGGCGAACTGAATTTGTAGAAATTAGCCCGATAAACTATTTATTGAAGCAAAACAATGCGAGTGAGCTCTAAACTTTAATTAATGTTTGGATTAAATGGGTTAGGGTAATATTATGAAATGATTAAGAAAGACCTAAGTAAATACGATAACGATGCATACAGCTAAGACGCTCGAGCGAGGTGTTCGCAGAAATGGTCAATGTGGACGGCCCTTGAATTATTTAAACGCAACGCTACGTGATCCAGCCACGTTTTAAGCTTTTATGCTCCCCTGGTACACCCACTTTAGTTTGGAATGCAAAATAGGGGTAAGTAAAAATGGAATATGGATTTTAATTAAAGAAATTAATTTATATAATCATTTTTAGACGTCGATAAGTTCATTTTGTTACTGTTCACTTGACCTCTTTCGGTAACCGTGGGGTTAATTTTTATATATAGATTGTTTTCCGTTCTGTTGTTAAAATCAAATGAGTTTCCAATATTCTATTGAATACGAAAATAAACAAAATAAAAGATGTATGGTATTCATTATACGAGTATTTCGTTCTGTCTGAGATCAATTTTCTTATAAGAATGATAAATTGCCGTGCCCTACGTATTTTATTTCCAAATAAAATCTTAAGAAGCCAATTCTCGATAAAATAATTCGAACGAAATGTTGTATGAGTTATTATGATGAATTTATTCTTTGAGGTTTACGCGTAGGTTTTTTTTTATATCTAATGGGCTTACTCATGAGCACAGACTATCCTATGGGAAGAGACGTGCTCTAAGATGGAGCGAGCTTGCCCAGAAAAAGCCTATTCACTCGTTTTTTGAATGTCACGGGGTTGTAAGTGGCCGGAAACACAGACGCGTAGGTACAGTACAGCATCGAAAAAAAATCCAAATATTATAATTTTCTTGTTATTCATTATTACTGTATTTTTTAAATACACCCATATAAATTTTCCAACAATAAATAAAAGGTATGTGTATAGTATCTTTTAAATTTTTCCGATCATTTTTCCATAAATATACAGTATTTTGTATCAAAAACGCTCTATAGGAGATTCCATTAACATTTCACAAAACAACGGTTCGCTGAACAAAATGGAGCGATATTGAACAGGACATCAGCACCTCAAGTACGCTAATTTACGGCACTTTACAATACAATTGTAAGTTTGGTATTCCCATACAACTTTAATGTTAATCGTTCAATATGTAATTGTATCGTAGAATGTATTTTTAATAGTTAACAACAAAATCAAAATCTACCACAAAACAGAACGAACGAGTACAAAACTTGACTATTGAGACATAGTTACTACCGATCCTATTAGCGCATTTCAAATTTATCGGAATTGGAGTCCAATATTTGCAAAAGTCTCTTCAAGTCCTACCTCTGAATAACGGACAGCTACTAAATATTTAAACACAACACTGCATGTATGTGGAGTAATTTACTTTGCCCTAGTAATAATGGATACGGTTCGCATTCAAAATGAACTCCACGGTCCAAAGGTTGCAAATAATGTAGTATGGTTAAAACTTGATAAACAAATTGATATATTTTAAGCATTCATATGTCGTCCAATCCGTACTAGGCCCGCGTGAGGCACTAAGGCGTCCAATCCGCACTAAGGCGTATCACTTATCATCAGGTGAGCGTCCTGCCCACAGGCATCTGAATATACAATAAAAAAAAATGTTTAAAGATATAAAGACTGTGATCCTGTATGTGTTCTATAAGATATGGTTTGGTTATGGTATTGATCCTTCTAAGGTCCCGCCCGCCCACGCCAAACCGTAAGCGGCAATGTGTAGTTTAAAATTGCACGAGGCCGCTCCCTTCCGTATACCTTAATTTCGTTTCATAATTATTTTTAAGGCTAAGAAAAAGGTTGGGCTTCTTATCCATGTTCAATACATCCAGTACTCCGGGCTCACTGAATATAAGTTTGAGAGCCATCTGCACTCGCCAATTGCCCGGTGAAGCTGTAAAGGCCATCTGCGGCCAACAGCAGTAGTCAGTTCGAAAAAAAATATGTCTCACTGAAAACCTGCGTCAGGGTCCACTCGTAGGGCGCTGTGGCTTATACTGAGCATACAACAGCTGAATCTTAATTTTTTCGGGAGGACTTCTTGCTGTTGTCTGCAGAGGGCCTTCGCGGTTACACCAGGCAAGTGGTGAGCGTAGTAAGCTCTTAGCCTAGCGCAAAAAGCTCAAAGCTTAGGAAATGCATTTAGTTTAGTTCCACTAAGTATTGTATCTTGTATGAAGTGGCTACTAGTTATGCTGCCAATAAAATAAAGGCTGCCTTTTTAAATGATTATAAGTAAATTTTTATTCATCATCATAACAACCTAGAACGTCCACTGCTGAACGAAGGTCTCCCCTAATGATCTCCACGCGGACCGATCCTTGCAGTTGATATCCATCTGCTACCCACCACCTTAACCAGGTTATCAGTCCATCTGGTGTGATTTTTTTATTTATTTGATTTTTTATTTCGTAATATCAGAGATGTTTGCTGTGTAGTTTCCTCAAAGTAATATACATTTTGAGCATATAAAGAATTAAATTTTATCTATGCCCAAAACAAATACCAAACATAACAATGAAGATTAGTATCCTTAAATGTATGTTTTGGTTGTATTATTAGTCCAAGTTCCATTACAAAACATCTTGATTATTATAATTGATGAAGCGACGGATTTTATGAGTTATCGGTTTGGAATAATGATTAGTTTTTTCAACGTTCAGAGAAAGAAGTGAAGCATTTGGTTTTTATAAACATAGCTTTATCAATTCAAAAACAGAGATAAGATGACGTCACATATTATGTCTAGATAGTGCGCTCAGTGTATGGTAGACTTGTTTGGTAACTGCTAACATCGGGGATATAGCTCAGTGGTAGAGCATTCGACTGCAGATCGAGAGGTCCCCGGTTCAAACCCGGGTGTCCCCTAGTATATTTTTTTCATCCAAAACATTTTCATTTCTTTAATTGAATTTACTATAATTTTATTCGTACAAATCCAAATTTTTAATAATAGTTGTGTTTCTGCCAATAACATCCATTTCACTAATAAATTATTGAAAGATATAGTTTGGGATTGTCTTTTCTTTTCTCGATTATATTTTAGATAAGATTTTACATAATTAAGACTACAACTTGTTTACTGGACTTTATTTCCACTAGACTCTAGACTGAAAACGCCAATGTCATGTATTAGTAGTTTTTCAAAAATAATGATACTAAAACTGACGACCCAGGTGGTGTAATTGGTTGAGACGTCTCTCTTACACCAAGGATATCGGGTTCGATTCCCGGCTAGTACAAACATTTGTGTGCATGAACATGTCTGTTTGTATTGGTCTCTTTTCTGAAACTAAGGTGGCAACTGCGCTGTGTAAATGACAGTGGATTTTATTTTAAAAACGGGCCTTTGGAATTGGGTTTTGGTGGAGTGGACAGACTGGACAGGTTATCATTATAGGTTACCTGGTCGGTAAGTGTTGGATCAGCGCCGTGTGCCAGCAAGAGCTCCACGATGTCAGCTGCGTCGGCGGCGCAGGCGCCGTGCAAGGCCGATGAACCCACCTTATTAGATAACATCATTCTATAAATAAAATCTTTGACAATAACTTAAAGCACACTAATGTATGCCGTTAAGGTTGTGGACGTGGACTTAATAAACTGTATTCTGTGTTAGTCATTTGTGGTTGGCAATCGATTTGCTATCATGGTTGGTATAGTGGCGAGCACAAAGATTATAAGCAGGGTATGCAAAGTGAATGATACGTATCGCAAAAACAATAATATGAATTCCTTTTCTCAAAAAATAAGTAGGTACTGTTGCTGACTGTAGAGCTTTCTCTCTGTATTCTCTATTTATATCGCAGTTCACTGCTGGACATAGGTCTCCTCCATTTTGCGCCAGACATCCCGGACCTCCGCTTTCCTTATCCAGCCTCCACCAGCGACCTTCCGCAAGTCGTCGGTCCATTGGGCCGAGGGCGTCCTACGCTACGCTTGCCGAACCATATAGCGTAAATATTTGCTTACATTATTTTGCAGCTGCACGTTGGCACCATAGTTCAGCAGGTGCTCCACGATGCCTCGGCAGCCTTGCGCACAGGCCATCTGTAATGCCGTCACTCCGTTCTGCGAAACATTGACTCTTCATCATAATCAGCTCATTAAACGCATCAAAGGGCACGAGCCTACCCGTTCAGGGTGATGTGACCTTTGTCGTCCACGCGGGCCCAGTGCGGGTTGGACGACTTCACGCACAACGTTTGAATCTCTTCGCACGCGTGCGCAGGTTTCCTCCCGATGTTTTCCTTCACCGTAAGAGCGTCGGATAAAGTACATATATTTTCGAAAATTCGAAAACACATTTACTCTTAAGAGATCAGAAATGTCAATCACACTTTCAAGTCATGGCAATCTTAAGTCAAAAGAAAGAGAATCATCATCACGTCCCTTTGTAGAACACAGCCTATAAAATCACTGTAGGCCATTGGCCTTTTCGCACAGCATAGCTTTGGGGTGAAAAATAAGGAAGGAGTATAAATTGAGAGAATGGCGACCGGTGGAAAGAGAAGTGTAGAGCGATCCCCGTTGGTAACGTATGTCAACTACGAAGAAAGGCAACAAACAGTCCACACCAATGAGCCATCAACGATCTTAGGAATTTAGGAGGTAAAATATTTTAAATAACAGAAATACATACGCCTAATGAGTAAAATAGGTTAACATCTGTGTTAGCACAAATGCTGGTATACTTCTGAAAAAAATGTTATGTAAATTCAAGTTTAAAGTGAAAAACAGTCGTCCGAGATCCTAGTATAATTTTATAAAAAGTACCAGGCAATCATACTTACATCGTCGGTGGCATCGACATTGCAGTTCGATTCAAGCAGCACTCGAACTAGCTCGGTATGTCTGTGGATTGCCGCTAGGTGGAGCGGCGTGCGGCCCGTGATGTCCCTGGCGTCTTTGGCTGCACCTTTAGCCACCAGGAGAGTAGCAGTGCTCGAGTGGCCACTTTCACAAGCCACATGGAGAGCTGTGCGGCCAACCTGTTGAATCGAATTTTATGTATTTTTCAAACTACAACTTCCACGTACGTTTTAACGTCAGAAAGCGAAGCGACATCTGGCGTATAATAAGATGGATAAGTGATTTAGTTTGGGTAGTGAGTAGCCAATTAGTGTTTATGACTAAGGATCATTCTGCGTGGACGCAACTGCATATCAATTTCTTTTTTTTTAAATAAACTAACGTAACAGATTATCGGTTGAAACAGACAACCGTTGACTGAGTATTCAAATCTTTATCGATGTGTGTGTATTGACGCCATTTACGAGTAAACGAATACAAATAAAATGCAATTTGCAATTGACAGAGAGCCATTCGACCTCGGATGCATTCAGTCAGGTGACGTCATAGCGAACGTATTAAGGCAGCTGCTGTTATTGTAATCTTGTTTGTGTAACGCGAAACCTTTTTTATGCTTGCCTGGTACCAAAAGGTAGAAACTTACGAAATTTTTGCGTTTACGGTTTTAAAGCACTGTCACTGCAAAATATAAAATATATGTCGCAGCCATCTGGTTAAATTAGCCATATAGTTGGACGCCTAGGCCGTTCATTAAACGCCGACATCTAGGCCGATAGTTATCTATACTAATATTATAAAGCTGAAGAGTTTGTTTGTTTGAACGCGCTAATCTCAGGAACTACTAGTCCGATTTGAAAAATTCTTTCAGTGTTAGATAGCTCATTTATCGAGGAAGGCTATAAGCTATATATCATCACGCTACAAGCAATAGAAGCTGAGCAACAATGAAGAATGTTTCAAAATCCGGGGGGAAATTTTCTTACTTGGAGATACCGCTGCGTACGCTGCGTAAACGGTTAAAGTTTCGCAAAAGTCATGTATCAGAGTATTGTAACCCTTTTAAAGGTCTACAAAAAAGTCCGCGACAGCATATGTCTATCTTTTAAGGTTAGCTCCCTATAACATATTTTTTGCTAAAAAATTTTTTCTAAAATATTGCATCATTTTGTGAAGCTATTTTCATAAATATGATATCAATCCTTATCCAAATAAATACTTTATTTATAACAAGTATTTCATTTTCAACAAAATTGCCCTTTACATCATTCAATTTAAATGAATATCTTATGAGATATCGCAGTTTTAACTCACCTATATAAACGAAGTAGCGGGTAAAAGAGAGCGTTAGGCCAAAGTGACTATTCCACGCGGACGAAGTCGCACGCAAAAGCTAGTTTGAAATAAAAATACTCAACGTTTAACAACATGGCGTATTAAACAGCCCTTTCGAAATGACTGATCAAGACTCAGCCAAGTGATTCAAATTTAGTTCTGCTATTCTCCACTGCAGCGCTAGCAGTCATCAAAACAAATATGGCGCCAGCGTTGCGCGCTAGTTCAGTAGGGTGTCCATAAGTTCATAACTTTTTAGTAACAGTGTTCAAAGAGTAATAGCGAAATATTATAAAATGTAATAAAAGGTTTTTCATGAAAGGTAAAATAAAAATATAGATATGACTAAAAGTTTTATTACGCAAACTATACATAATACTTTACATAACACTTATTTAGTTAATAACCATTGACCTCTTTATAAGTAATCATGACTACTTTTTATCCATAATTGTAAACGAGAACACTTATGGCAAATAGTAAATAAATACATACCTATTTGTTCTCCAATTCAAATTATTGACCATTAAAGATATTCGAAGAAAGTAAAATAAAAAAGGCCTTTTCCGACTTAGGCCAATTAGGCTTAACAAAATAAATAAAAACACAATATAAAGACTGTACTTAATAAGTACTCATTTATTTACACAATTCAAACTGTTATGACAATTAGACCCGCATTGTACATTTTTCTTAAAACAAGCACATGGATTTATGCGGCACTGTTTAGGCGCTGGTTGACACATACTTCTTTGAAAACCCTGCTCACCGAATAAAGATTGTCGAGGCACACACTCTCTATTCGGTACTTCTGGAATATCATCATTAAAAACTTCTGACGAATACTAAAATTTCTTCCATGTAAACCAGTTTTTTTTTGGATTCTAGCTGTTGTTCCTACTCTATATAATATAACTGCTTCATCAATTTTAAGTGGAGATAGCTTTTTCCGTATTATTTACTATTATTTCGGCAGCACATTGCTCACCTTTAAAAGCCACTTATTCTCGCCGTTGGGTCAAAATCGGAAGTCTATTAAATTTACCCGACCTCTTATATTAAAATCTTAAGATACAATTGGCTGCTTGGCTATTTCTCCTTTGGGAACGTGTTTTTTTAGTTTTTCATGTAGGACTATGAGTAAGGAATATTTCTATTGCTTTTATCTAGGTTTTATAATGTGTCATTTTAAAATGCCAAAATATAAAATAATGAATATGCGCACCGTTGAATCATTCAGAGATTTTCTTTTCAATATTAAAAACTCCTTATTTGATATTACCATAATATCATACTTTGAACACTAGTAAAAGTCGATAGCCGTCTTAGGTACATCGGAACTCATGGCCGCCTTAGTCATTCGGATGTTGTTCATGACCACTGAAATTTTTTCATTGGATGGTTTTCTTTGAGCCCCTGAAGCAAAAATTCCAGAATAATACCCATTGAAACAACAACACAAAATAAAGTACCTAACATGCATTCAATAAACAAAAATAAACTAACCTTTATTTTGTTGTTCGTATTCAGTCAATTTCGACTCAAACTTTTCGTAAAATCTTTTAAGCGACATACTATTATTTGGCACATTAATTTTTATGAACTATTTTGACAATATTACACTTCAATTTTACTTATAATTGCACAAAAGCACGACATAATCAAATCATAACTTTCTCAGTTTTTTTTTCTTTCTTCATGACCTCGCACGGTTTGTGCATCCGGCCAAAGTCAAAGTTATAAATTTTCATTCACTGTTTTTCCTGAGCTGGCGCCATATTTGTTTTGAAGACTGCTAGCGCTGCAGTGGTGAATAGCGGAACTAAATTTGAATCACTTGGCTGAATCTTTATCAGCCATTTTGAAAGGGCTAACGTTAATACAACCAAGTTGTTAAACGTCAAGAAATTTTATTTCAAATAACTATCGGCCTAGGTATCTGATTGGATGCCGGCGTTTAACGAACGGCCTAGGCGTTTAATTAGATGGCTAATTTAACCAGTTGGTTGCGACATATATATAACTAACTATTATCAAAAGTTCGTCACTCCATTCCCTCTCTACTAATTTAGTCGAAAACGAATTTTAAAACTATAAAAATCCAGCATGTCTGTATTAAATATCGGGCTGTATGTTACGGGTTACATGTGACAGAAAAGGTGGCGGCGCTTTTGTATCCATGTTTATAGATTCTAACTTTTTCAATACCGTGGACAAAGACTAAGTCCAGAGCACTGCAGTGACAAAGCGTGTGCGAAGCAGGTGGCCAGCTGCCTCGCGCCTAGATCGATCGAATCTCGAATTCACTCGGGTTGGTTGCAGATTCAAAAAGACTTAACACTGACAACAAAACCTTTTAGTTATCTGTTGGTCTTCATTGAGATTTTAAAGAAGACTGTACTGAGGACGAAAAAAGACAGTACTAGAGCGCCTAGGTCAGACGTCCATACGTCATTGGTGCTGTCACGCCAGTTCTAAATGTTTAAAGTTGTCTACAAACAAATGTATCCTAAATTCTATATTGGAAGATCCCTATTCCTGTGATATATCTTTCAACATATTTCCAAACTTTGTGTCCTCTCATTTATCTTGCACAGTCGGTCCCAACGGGCACATGCAAAGTGAATCATTGACAGGATATTCATGGGCAAATCGAATCAGGCCATGTACAGCGTGATATCGATACAAAACATCGTACTTTACTTATGTGTTATATTTGTGTAATGGCGGTGACATTATTTCATCATCATCATCATCAGCTCATTAAACGTCCCCACCGAGGGGCACGAGCCTACCCGTATAGGGTGATTAAGCCTTAGTCGTCCACGCGGGCCCAGTGCGGATTGGACGACTCCACACACAACCTTCGAATCTCTTCGCAGGCGTGCATGAAGGTTTCCTCACGATTTTTCCTTCACCGTAAGAGCGTCGGATAACGTACATATATTTTCGAAAATTCGAAAACACATTGGTACGTGTCGGGATTTGAACCTCAGCCCTCCCGGTAGGAAGGCGACAGTCCAAACCATTGAGCCACCGACGCTCTGACATTATTTATTTCGAATAAATTTTCAGTTAACTACAAACAAAACAATTAGAGTGAAAGGGTTAAGTCTAGTTATATCCCACCAAAAACATTTCATACGAAATGATGCCAAGACGACCATGGGTGAGTCTCGTCTCCCCTCATTTGAGGGGATGGGGACGAAAGTCATAAGTTTACGATTTTTTTTTGCTGGTTGTAACTAAACTTAGACAACATAGCAAATTTCAGCTTTCTAGCACTTTAGGAAGTAGCCACACATTTTGATGGTCATCAGTGTCCTCTATTCAACCTATCTCGCAGTCCACTGCTGGATATAGGTCTCCCCCATTTTGCGCCAGATATCCCGCTTTTCTGATCCAGCTTCCACCAGCGACCAGTCGTCGGTCCATCGAGCCGGAGGGCGTCTGACGCTACGCTTGCCGAGACGCGGTCTCCACTCCAGAACTCGTCTGCTCCAACGGCCATCGGTTCTGCGACATACGTTACCAGCCCACTGCCACTCCAAGCTGCTGATCCGGTGGGCTATGTCGGTAACACTGATCATCAGTGTGTCAGTGACGAAATCGGCGTATTTTAGATATTAATAAAATCCAAAGTATTTTTAAGAGATTTTCTATGACGACTTTATATAATTCAAGATTATTTTAATTAATGTAAGATCTTATGGAATACATGGCTCAGTGGTGTGGACTGTCGCCTTCCTACCGGGAGGGCTGAGGTTCAAATCCCGACACGTACCAATGTATTTTCGAATTTTCGAAAAATATATGTACGTTATCCGACGCTCTTACGGTGAAGGAAAACATCGGGAGGAAACCTTCATGCACGCCTGCGAAGAGATTCGAAGGTTGTGTGTGAAGTCGTCCAATTCGCACTGGGCCGCGTGGACGACTAAGGCCTAATCACCCTATACGGGTAGGCTCGTGTCCCTCGGTGGGGACGTTTAATGAGCTGGTGATGATGGAATACATATGTGATGCAATGAAAAATAAATAAATAAATATAATTCATTAGTATCTGTTACAATGGAAACCAACTCTATGAGAGTTCAAAAAAACGACGAAACACTTCGAGAAAAAGTAGGAAGCCTTGCGCTGCGCTTGGCTCGTCTCACTGCCGTGCAGATTAATGTAAAATATACATGATATCAGTAATCCGTAATTGCCGATGTCACAACTATTAATCCATGTGGGTTGTCAGTACGAATGCAGGCTATCCAAAAGTAGAAAAGTATGCGCAATTTCCAGCCTATGCCCAAAAGTAAACCATGATCAATTGATTTAACTGGCACTTGTTATAAAACAAAGTGGCAATGATAAATTGTAGCCTCCGTTATTTATTTTGTTGTGTACAAAGGACTACAAAGGGCTGTTCTTAGAAATTTCCGAGCCCTGAATAATAAGCGAAATGTATCGCAGGCAGCGTCCAATTCGATTTGCCGTCTAATTTCCTCGCGCTTCCTTCTGCAAATCAGTTTATTCGTTCTTTCGAGACGTGGCACCGAATAGGGTTTCGTAAGCAAAATTCTGTTGTTCCTTAAACGACGTTCATTAAATTTCACCGTCTATCAATGTCATTATGAAAACCATTTGTTATTTGGTTCATTGTGTTTGTTTAGGTAGTAAGTATTTAAAAGTATGCAGACTGTAGTATTCCATTACACTTAGGCCCTATCAGAAAATCAGCGCAATGTCATTATGAGAACCATTTGTTATATTGCTCATTGTATTTGTTTAGGTAGTTAGTATTTTAAAGTATGTAGACTGTTGTATTCCACTACGGTTTTCATTATCAGAAAATCTGCGCTGTCGTGGTTTTTTGAAACTAGGGTTGCTCTTATAACAACTAACCTAACAGTACACGGCAGCATACTCTGAGACGGGGTCCTTTTGACATAAATATTACATTTCTTATTATTCTCACATTATACTTAGTCTTTGTATTAAAATTTTTACTTTATACTCTTCATCCACACCACTGAGCCACCGACGCTCTTCCTACCGGGAGGGCTGAGGTTCAAATCCCGACACGTACCAATGTGTTTTCGAATTTTCGAAAATATATGTACGTTATCCGACGCTCTTACGGTGAAGGAAAACATCGGGAGGAAACCTTCATGCACGCCTGCGAAGAGATTCGAAGGTTGTGTGTGAAGTCGTCCAATTCGCACTGGGCCGCGTGGACGACTAAGGCCTAATCACCCTATACGGGTAGGCTCGTGCCCCTCGGTGGGGACGTTTAATGAGCTGATGATGATGATACTCTTCATTTTTTTTTTTTTATGCTATAGCAGGCAAACGAGCAAACGGCTCATCTGATGGTAAATGTCACCGTCGCCCATGTACATTTGCAATACCAGAGGGCACTGAAATGCGTTGCCGGCCTTTCAGCAGGGAATACGCTCTTTTTTTTAAGGACGCCAGGTCGTATCGCTCAGGAAATATCTCCGGCAGCAACTGATTCCACAATTTTGTCGTTCGTGGCAAGAAATTACGACAAAAACGCACTGTCGAGGACTTCCATTCATCAAGGTGGTGAGGATGAAATTTTGATTTTTGCCTCGAAGTGCGGTGGTGAAATGTAGCAGCCGGAACGAGTTCGAATAACTCCTCAGAACACTCCCCATGATATACGCGGTAGAGGATGCAGAGCGAGGCCACATCTCTACGCAAACCCAAAACATCGAGCCGATCGGAAATAACCGGACCGTTGACGATCCGAGCAGCGCGTCTTTGAATGCGGTCAAATGGAAGAAGCTGGTATTGAGGCGCACCTGCCCAAAGGCGGGAGCAATATTCCATGTGGAGACGTATCTGCGCCTTATAAAGTTGCAAACGATGGCCCGACATGAAATATCGCTTGACCTGTTGATTATACCAAGCTTCTTAGAGGCCAGTTTGGCTTTATCATCCAAATGACCGCGGAACTGGACACTGCTCGAAATGTCAACACCGAGAATTCCAATACTGGCTGCAGGTGATAGGGGAGTATCTTGGAATTTAGGCGACACGACAAATGGCGTTTTTTTGGCGGTAAACGCGCAAACTTGTGTCTTAAGGGGGTTAAACTGAACCAAGTTCTGACGACCCCAATCGGAGACCCGGTTAAGAGAACTCTCGACCTTAGACACAAGTTGATTTCGGCAATCAATGACGTCTTCCTGAGAAAGATTTGCACGACCGGTATATAAGGCATCACCCGTACTATCATCTGCATAGCAATGAATGCCACTTATCAGTAGCATATCATTAATATGCAAGAGAAATAGCGTAGCGGCACACAGCCTTGCGGGACACCAGCGTCCACAGATTTAGAGACCGAGCATGCCCACCTGTCGACAGAAACGAGTGTGACAGCTCTCGATCTGATAGAAAAGTGGTTAACCCATTGTCATTAAAAGTTCAACGAGGAAGTCCATAGGAGAGACAGCGTAGAGTACGAAGGGCTTATCTGTTATGCCATTACCCTATCAAGGCTTGTCCCAGTCCCAAACTTGCAGCAAGCGCTCTCCCCCTGCTCTCCAAAGCCATGGCCCATCTATGCGTCAAGTACGTCAGAAGATCTCCAGCAGAGCGACCCCTACGGAACCCGTATATTGTATACAGCTGTCTTTTAATAAGTCTAACATTTAACATGTACACCAAGGGTTCTGGGTTCGATCCCCGGGCAGTACAAACATTTGTGTACATGAACAATATGTCTGTTTGTTATGGTTTGGGAGTTTTCTATGTATAATATGTATGTATTTACAAAAAAAATGTGTATAAGTATGTTTATCCGTTGTTTAGTACCCATAATACAGGCTTCACACTTAACTTGGGGCTAGATGGTGCTGTGTGAATGTCAGTGGATATTTATTTCTTATCTTCATTCTTTCCACTTGTTTAGAAATTACTTAGTCTGTCGAACCCATCAGCTCAGAAGATACCTTTTACTATAATAATGGGTGTGTAATAGGTGAGATTGAGGTTCCAATGCAGATGACCGTATGCAATGCCTTTCTCTATCTCTCTCGCATACCTCATATAAATATGTATATTCGTTGTTGTAAAAACTATAAACCTGTATACTTTTAATCCAACACCTTAAACCACTGGCCTGTATAAATCAAGAGAAAAAAGCGTAGCCAGGAACAAGCGTATCAAAATATCTACGAGTACGCCTAGTAAGTGAAGTAAGCGCAACGAAAAAGTTATTTTTGATGGAAACTCAACAATATGATATGATATGATAAATAAAAGTTGGCGCAACATTAAATGTTAGGCCAACTTTTATTTGTGTTTTTTATTTACAAAAAAAGTTAGGCCCTTTGTGTGTTGGTTACGTACTTCTCTTGTATTCGGAGTTTTGTATTCATACATTTAAAATAGATACTAAGAAATGAGATAGGTATACACAAATCCTCTGACATACAAATAGGTTTTAGATGGAGCTGTAGACTGTGCCCTCACGTAAGCAACAACTTAAATTCAGGGAACTACACGAGTAAGCATACTGTTACTTATATCCCTCTTTTGTATACATCATCCCAGTTCATTATACGCCCCCACCGAGGAACACGAGCCTACCCGTAAAGGGTGTATAGGCCGCAGTCGTCCATGCAGGCCCAGTGCGGATTGGTATCACGCACTGCCTTTGAATTTCTTCGTAGGCGTGCGCAGGTTTCTCCACGATGTTTTTCTTAACCGTATTCGTAAACATAATATTTTAAAAAAATACACAGGAAAACTAAACTAATACAGACACATATTTGTTTGCATCGACTCCCAAGCTTTAATATAGAACAGATAAAACCATCAACCAGTCATTATTATGTAGCCTTTATATATTTTTTTACAAATGACTATTCCCCTTGGCCACAGACAGCTTATTCAGCTTCACCGGACAATCGGTGAGAGGTTCTAAGCTTTAACTAATAATTTATCTTTCGTTCAGTTCCTGATATGACAAAAGTTACTTAGTTTGCTGCTAGATGGCGCTGTCTGATTTATGTTTAAGGATATTTATTGTGGAATTTCTGCGAAGGCGCCCATTTACACTAATTCGCACTATTTGTTACCCACATTAGCACTCGGAATGTTAGCTTTCTATTTTATTGCCTATAAATTCTTGTATCTGAACCCTTGTTAGGGTTTATTTGTGTATCGTACTCATCACTTATTTCTATTGAATACCGGGTATAAGAGACATACGAATAACATCGAAAGTCTCAGGTGACGGGAGCAGGGCAGTATTGACGGAAAATAACGACGACCTCTATATATATATCATCTAGTTCTGGAGTGGAGACCGACGACTTACGAAAGGTCGCTGGTGGAGGTTGGATGAGAAAAGTGGAGGATCACGATATCTGGCGCAAAATGGGGGAGACCTATGTCCAGCATTAGACTGCAATAGGTTGAATAGGTGTACCTTATTTACAGCGTCAATAGAGGCGTCATTCCCCAGCAGCAGTTCCACAAGAGCCGTGTGCCCTGCGCGAGCGGCCTGCGCCAGTGCCGCGTCGCCGATGACGTCGGCGCCGTGCACGCTCGCGCCCCAGGCTCAGCGCATACTCGGCGACGTCGAGCGACCCGCGACTGCACGCGCATTGGAGGATGTCATTCTGCTTCTGTGGAATGATACATTTCTTTAATACTTGAGTAGAGGGTTACCGCCATCTCTTAAAATAGTATTACTATATGGATACGTCAGCATTTTGGTACCAGAAAAGGGAAAGTAATATTATTGTAATACTGTTTTAAAGAGCGTCGGTGGCTCAGTGTTGCCCTCCTACCATGAGGGCTGAGGTTCAAATACCTCTACGTACCAATGTGTTTTCGAATTTTAGAAATTATATGTACGTTATCCGACGCTCTTACGATGAAGGAAAACATCGTGAGGAAACCTTCACGCACGCCTGCGAAGAGATTCAAAGGTTGTGCGTAAAGTCGTCCAACCCGCACTGGGCCCGCGTGAACGTTTCATGAGCTGATGATGATGATGACTATTTTAAAAGATGGCGGTAAGACCCCAAGACGCTAATTATGCAAATTTTTTTCTTCTTCTTTATGACGCGTTAAGGTCAAAATTTAAATGAATAATTTTACGTATGTGTCATGGGGCTCGGACATTTTTTTGGTTGACTTTGTGATTGTGTGTCTAGTTAGTTAATTGTTAAACTAAGGCTGAAGATATTTTAAAATTAATTAAAAGCCAAGACTTGGTTTTCAAAAGCGGTACATAACCAACATACTTTTTGCCAACTTTATCGTTCAATTTTCATTTAGTGGACAGAATTAACTTTGAAAGTTCCTTACTAAGAACTTTAGTTCCGCACAAAACTTTACTTTCCGAAAGCTCAACATCACCTTCTGTTCAGGTTTTAATTAAGCAGATGGGCAAATTTGTTTCTTGCTTTGAGAGTTTTAAAACTTATACTTACTATCTGAGTGTGTGTTTTATTTGACGACCCATGGGATTGATTAGTACGAAAGTCGACTATTACACCAAAGGTTTCGGGATCGATACTGGGGCAGTACAAACATTTTTGTGCATGAACATAATGGTTTGTATTGGCCGGGGTGTTTTCTTATATGGGTAAAATTTATAATAAGTGGCGAGTGGCAGTGGCTAGCACAGACATAAGTGCAACGTATGCAGACTGAAAGTATTCTCAAAAATACTGCTTACAATGAAATAGTAAGAAATAAACTTTGACGACAATGAAATGGTAAGAAATAAACTTTGGCGGTTGAGACGTCGACTGCAACACTAAGGGTTCCGGATTCGATATCATTTAGGGCAGTAAAAACATTTGTGTGCATGAACATGTCGTTTTGTAATGGTCTGGGTGTTTTCTATGTATAATATGTATGTATTTACAAACATATATATATATATATATAAGTATGTTTATCCATTGTTTAGTACCCATAATACAGGCTTCACACTTAACTAGGGGCTAGATGGCGCTGTGTGAATGTCAGTACATATTTATTTATTTACTTACCGTGTGGTGACGACAGATATAGAATATAGTAACAACTACATCACCATGACTCATGCTAAACGCTACTTATGCCTTTTCTGAGTCTGGATTTAAGTTTTTACGATTATCGAAATTCTTGTATGCAGAATACAAGAATATCACAGAAATAATATTATTTTTCTTTCTTTCTTTCAATTATCTTGTCACCAACCCGGGTATAAAGTGCACATAAATAATATCTTTTTCATTATTTTATTCAATTATCACCAATCCGGGTATAAATTTGCTTAAGTACTAAATGTTCAGTAGAGAACGGAAGACAGCGCTTTGATGTTCAAACAAACTTTTTTAGGTATTTCTATCTCCAAATGGCTTTCAAGCGTGGAGCTAGAGATTATGCCAAACCCATGGGCATATAAAAATACGGACGGATTGTCATTAAAACTCGAAATGTGTCTCCGAAATGCAGCGCCGGATCTTCAATTTTTTTTTTTGGTGGGGCAAAAATTTAGAAATGCCGCCCGCCCTCTTTTATTTATTTTTACCTTTATCATCCTATATTATTTCACTAATTTATATAATAGGTCCTCAAATTGATTGACATTTGGACAAAGCTGCAACTTTTTACGCAGCTGTGATCAGTTTCAGAGATATTACATCTCCTTGTCTTACTCCTCGGTGCCAATGATAAGCCAATGGTAAGCTCTTCATGTACTCGGCCTGACATAGTAGCGCTCTCGTACAAACATCTCAACAATTCGATATAGCAGTAGTCAAGTCAGGCACCGTTGGAGGGAATGAAACACAGCCCAAGTCTCGATCGAATCGAAGGCTTTCTCATAGTCCACAAACGCCAAACATAATGGTCAGTTATACTCTCCGCTCTTCTGTATAACCTGCCACAGCGTATGTAATATGTAGTCTATGGTGCTGAAGCCTTTGAGGAACCCGGCTTGTTTGGAGGGCCGGAAAACATATGCGCGAGACGGATCATAATGACTCTGGAGAATAACTTGAAGATGTGGCACAATATCGTAATGGGTCGTTAATTCTTCAATAAGCTTTTAATATCTAAGATAACTCGTAACAGATGTAAAAACGGCAAGATTAGTTTATTTTAGTCATTTTTATAATGTAATGTCGTATGGTCTACCGTTGTGGGGTACGGCTGCCGACATTGATACAATATTTGTGCTACAAAAAGAGCTTTTATCTACAACCTTAGACCACGTGACTCTCTTAAAGAACAGTTCAAAGAAATAAATTTGTTTTTTTGTAATGTAATTTTTGTATATTTTTGTCGTTCATAAGTGCTTTTTGTAAGCCTAATTTAAATAAATGAATTTTGACTTTAACTTATCATACCCGGAATATTAGGCTCTCTCCAAGCGGATACGAAAACTCGTTCGCAGAGAATTCTACTATTTCAATACAAGGTTAATTAAGGACCTTATTAAGGAGAACAGGGGGCCCAAAGTTTTCCAAAAACCACTTGGAAGGAGCATTCTGGTGAAGCTTAATATAGCAGATGGCCAACTACTCACATTACGCCAACAGATCCTGGAAGAGGTTGAGAAATTCTATGGATTTGTCGAGCGCTCATCAGTACAGACCGAAGACAGCGAAGATCTACGTGCCCTACTAAGGCACCATTGTACGTAGGATATGCCGGATGTTGACGTTAGCGAAATTAGTGCAGCACTGAAGCAACTGAGAAATGAAAGGGCCCGTGGGATGACGTATTACGACAGAACTCCTAAACACCGGTGGACAACCCATCCTTAGGACATTAGGTGAGCTCTTTTAATGCCGTCATCTACCTGGGAACTACACTAATGATGTCGCAGAACCGACGGCCGTTGGAGCAGACGAGTTCTGAAGCGGAGACCGCGTCTTGGCAAGCGTAACGTAGGACGCCCTCCGGCCCGATGGACCGACAACTTGCGAAAAGTCGCTGGTGGAGTCTGGATGAGAAAAACGGAGGACCGGAATATCTGGCGCAAAATGAGACCAATGTCCAACAGTGGACTGCGATAGGTTGAATAGAGAGGGAAAAGGTTTGATCACCTTTCTTGAAGAAGAACACCACCACGCCATTGCTCCTCACCTTTGGTGTCGCACCATCACCGATTCCGGAATTAAAAGCTCTGAAGGGTCTTAAGCACTGGCGTGCCCTCTACTTTCAAAAGCTCTGCGGTATATCCGTCGTAGCGGGGTCTAATAACGCTTAAGCTGTTTCATAACCATCCTAACCTCGGCAAAAAGCAATGTCATTAAAAAGTTACAATTTATCAATTATTGGTATTGATATTAATCAATTAAGTTCTATAATGAAATAAGACTACTCGCCTCAGCTTTCCGAAGTCACACTGGATGAAAAAGGCGTTTTATTCCAATTTTTTGTATATTTTCTTAAAAACGTGGTCGCTTGATGCAAGTAAAAGGAGCTTAATTGTTTATTTTTTTTTTCAATTGTAGCTATCCATCATGAAAATGATATAGCTTTAAAGCAGCTAAGTTGCATCAATTAACATAGAGAAATAACTACGTAACTTTGAAATAATACACTGCTGCCCTGTATAGAGATCGACGAGAGAGTTTTCGTATACAGCGTCATTCCTCAGATCGCAGCTGCACCCGCCTGCTGACCGTGATCTGCGGGCGCCTATTTAGAACTATGCAAAAAAATGTAATGGTTCAGTAACATGCCTTACTCCGCGCTCCGGTTATCAGTCGTATTTCTATGGCCATGCACATGTATTATTTATTCCGCGGGCAAGTAAGGTAATGATGAGTGGTCCATTAGTCGGTTTGCCGCCCCTGACCGTGCCGCCCGGGGCACGTGCCCGTCTGCCCCCCCTAGATCCGGCCCTGCGAAATGGCAGCTCCTGTCTATGTCATTTTGATAAAAAGTGTTTTGTGTAACTGATTTTAGTGTTTTAAACAAAACAAAAAACTAACTAGCTGCACAACCACAAAGATATATCCAACCAAAAAAAACGAGCCGCTTGACACAAAGTTGACTTTTTTTATTAATAACATAAAATTGAGCTTGTTATGTATATTTATTACTATTCTTCGTGAGGAGTCTGTAGTGGACCATAGACTCATCACTCACTCGGCGAAACAAAACCTTTATTTTAATTAACTATTTCCTATTTTGAGATCGCTGCTACAACAACTTCTTGTAATAAACAAGAGTAATTTAAATATCATCTTCAATTTTAATAAAGCTTGCCATAAACTAGGGAACTTAGCGCAATTACGTTCTCCAATAACTCTTACTCTGACACGTACAAATTATCTTGAAATATAAGATGAAACAAGTAAAATATTTCGAAAGTAATTTTCGAGCACAGACCTTTTGAATATTATATCGCGATGGATTACAATGTACGAAAACATTTGCATGTATGAATGAAGATTGGAGTTTTTCTAAACAGGCTACGTTTTTTTAGGGTTCCGTAGCCAAATGGCAAAAACTGGAACCTTTATGGATTTGTCATCTTTGTCTGTCTGTCTGTCCGTCCGTTAGTCGAATTCTTTTTACTCCGAAACTATTAGCACTATAGGTACTATTCAAACTTTGTAAGTATATGTTTTATGTTTATTTGCCCTGCTTGGGACCCCAGCGTTCTTAGGGAATTGATCAATTTGGTCAAAGTAAGTCCTTGAAGGTCGTCCCCGCCGTGTGTCAACATTCGCACAAAGGTTCATTGCTATTCTCCTTTTACTCATGCGCTCCCAGTGTCCATTCCATCCTAACATACCTCTTTCTAAATTTGACACTACATCTACTTATATTAAAATTTTAATTATCTCTACAAATTAACAATAAGTATTTGTATTTTTGCAACATGGGATCGTAACTAAAAAAACACATTTTGCAAAAAAAATACCAACTCGTCAAATAACCATAAATGCAAAACAATCGCTTCCGAACAAAATTCAATACGAATCGTAATAACTCATTGGTTTCGCTATATAAATTAGATATGAATTTGGCACAGCTGGTTAATGCGGTGGCCATAGGGGAAACCGACAATTTAATGCTTGAAGTGGCCTGATAAATTTCAATATATCATTCCTTCAGCCAAAACGATATGCTTACAATAATTTTATTATTAACTAGCTTTTGCGTGCGACTTCGTCCGCGTGGAATAGTTACTTTGGCCTAACGCTCTCTTTAACCCGCTACTTCGTTTATATAGGTGAGTTAAAATTGCGATATCTCGTAAGATATTCATTTAAGATGAATGATGTAAAGGGCAATTTTGTTTAAATACCTTCGTAAATGAAGAATTATTAAAAAAAAAAATTCAGCGTAAAATATGTTATAGGGAACTAACCTTTAAAGATAGACATATGCTGTCGCGGACTTTTTTGTAGACCCTTAAAAGGGATATAGTACTTTCATACATGACTTTTGCGAAACTTTAACCGTTTACGTAGCGTACGCAGCGAAAGCTCCAAGTATGAAAAAATCCCCCCGGATTTTGAAACATCCTTCATTGCTGTTCTGCTTCTATTGCTCGTAGCATGATTATATATAGCCTTCCTCGATAAATGAGCTATCTAACATTGAAAGAATTTTTCAAATCGGTTCAATAGTTCCTGAGATTAGCGCGTTCAAACAAACAAACAAACAAACTCTTCAGCTTTATAATATTAGTATAGATGTGATAGATGTGACGTAAGCACACGTGCTAACACAACCATCCAATAGATGATTTTTCATACAAATCTTAATTTATATATATAGAATATTCGATGGCTCAATTGTGAACTGTTGCCCTTCTACCGGGAGGGCTGAGGTTCAAATCCCGCCACGTACCAATGTGTTTTCGAATTTTCGAAATTATATGTACGTTATCTGACGCTCTTACGCTGAAGGAAAACATCGTGAGGAAACCTGCGCACGCCTGCGAAGTGATTCAATGGTTGTGCGTGAAGTTGGCCAATCCGCACTGGGCCTGCGTGGACGACTAAGGCCTAAACACTCTTACGGGTAGGCTCGTGCACCTCGGTGGGGACGTTCAATGAGCTGATGATGATGTTTAACATTACTTCGAATATTCAATCTATATAGTAGTAGGAGTAATCCACAGCTTGTTACGAATGCCTTTCTTAATTATCTTAAAATTAAAGTTATCGAGTAAACACAATTAGAAACCATAAATCTCAGATATCTAAAATCAATCTGAATTCAAAATTATATTGTTATAAACGGTAAAGTTAAAAAAAATAGATTATGGAACGAAATACGTACTTATATAGTCATGAACTTGATATAGACGTGGTCTTAAACGTAAGTTAATCGTTTTTTTTTAAATGAATGTTATTTGATTATTTCTAATTATGTTTTTTTTTCTTTGTATGTTTAGTTAACTTTATGATATTGAATGTTTCTTTTATTGTTTGCATTTTATGGACTATGTTGTCTGAAAATAATTTGAATTTGAATTTAAACAGTGATAAGTTCCTAAGAACATCGATATTTTTCTCGTTGTATATAGCCAATAAAATAATGGTATCGGTTTCTAACAAATTACCTAGTAAAGGTTCAAAATAGACTCGCAAAAGTACTAGTACCGCATAAATACCTTGTTGGTAGCAGCGAGGCAGGCTCCCGCGGCGACGAGCGTCTTGACGGCCTCGAGGTGACCGTGCCACGCCGCCATGAGAAGTGGTCGCATGCCGAACTGGGGGCAAAGGCGTCGGTTACATCCAATGGCGTTATTATTGCCTGGTACTTCTGAAGAGCGTTTTGTTGTTAAGAAATATGGCAAAATTCTTTAAATGCTTTTTGAGGAAGACGTTCATTTCGACTAGGTGAGCGATGACACATGTTGGTTGAGTTTAAAATACCTGGATTCTGAATAAATCAAAATATAAGTCAGTATATAAAAACAACCAAAGAGCATTATATAATTTCATCCGATGAAGGTTTGTTTCAGGCCGTTGAAACGTTGCAACGTATTTTGACGCGGCAAACATTTTAAACAATAGTATTTACATCTCAGTTTATGTGAACTTGGCACTTAAAGGTCAGTATTGTCCATTTCGTCTTGAGTTGCGTCGCCGCTTATTTCAAGTTAAAATACCTCTTCAGATATTATGCCAGCCTGGTACAATTGCGCGAGATTTTACTTTAACGGATTTTGTTTTTAATTTTAGTTAGAATGCACTTTTGAAGGTTGGACATGCTTGATAATTTCATCTTAATTTTTGGGCGAAATAGGGGAGTCCTATAACTAGCTAGAGGATTGCGAGTAATAGAGAAACGTTCGCCTCGATTGCGATCATTGTGGTGGCTGAAATGATGATGTACCTACTTTTAATGCTGCATTACCTTATCTGCTGCTTCAATGTCACACTTAGCCTCAATGAGTAGATTGATGATCTCCACATTCCCTCTGCTGGCCGCCCAGTGGATTGGCGCTCTCCCGTACTGAAACAAAAGTTTATATTATTTGTTTAGCCCAGGAATCCAGACACATTAGAAAATCTATTTTTGTCACCTTTAAGTGTCATAATCGTTCAAAGGGCAAACTGCCTTTCGAATTTGAAAAATAAACATGGGTATCCCTGAAGGCTTCCTTTTAAATGCCAAGGAATGAATTTGTTGACTCTTTTATTGTTATTGGGTCGTAATCTCCTATGCGGTGCTAATTAGTTTGGTCGGTCCTCCTAACATAGTAGCTGAAAGAAACGGTTTGACATGTCTCCCGAAGTACGGACGGATCCGAGATAACCATTTTCGGTCACAAGTTCGATGATCTACCATTGCAACGGTTTGATTACCTTTTATCAATCAGACATTACCTACCATGTACTGGTGAAAATAGAATACAAGACCATCAAAGTAAATGGTTACATTGGTTACATATGCCAACCATACAGTTTAACACTCCGTTAAATAATTCCTCAATGAGATATAAAGTAATTACTAAATCGGTTATTAATCGCAATAGTAAGCTATCAGGAATTAACGTTATAGCTCTAAATGCAAACAGTAACTTGTTAATTAATCCATTAACAAAGGACCACCTAACCGCTCATCAGAGTAAACTAATTAATCCCGTGACGTCATAACATGATTGTTTACGGAGTACATATATATAAAACGAATATGTAGATGACAATATTTTTATATATTATTTTTAATATTACTTTTATATTAGATTTCCTTTAACATATGTTATTATAATTTCAAATTAGATAGTGAGCATGATTTGACATTTTTTATTGTATACGTATTACATTTTAATGGTAATATGGGTTGAAGATATCAAATTAAAAAAATAACACCGTATGTACTATGATTTATTAATGAATAAATGATTATGATCGCGATCACACAATAAATCATAAATATCTACTGAGATTGTGCGTAAAGTCGTCAAACCCGCACTGGGCCCGCGTGGACGACTAAGGCCTAATTGCCCTATACGGGTAGGCTCGTGCCCCTCGGTGGGGACATTTAATGAGCTGATGATGATGATGATCCACTGGCCTTCACACAACGCCACCTAGCCCCAAACTAAGTATCTATTATCCTATAACAAGGGCACAGCACTTGGCTGCGTGAGGTCGTCGGTGGCCGTCGGGCACGTCTACAATCTTAGTATGGTAGTAGTTTGTATGAATGAACATGACTGTATTGGTTTGGTATTTATCCATGTATAATATGTATGTATTTACAATTTTAAAAAGTATGTTTATCACAATGATACGAGTATTCTGTATAAATAAAGGTAGATACGCCACCCGTGCCTCAAAAACGAACCGTCGAAGAGAGTACAGTTTGTACTCTTTTGTTTAGGTAAATGTACGCTCATTCGAAATATGTGTATGTGTCATAGACATATTATGAGGTAGACAGACTGTATATTGAAAGGCGGTGTCTAATTTTTGTTAGTGTGCAGTTACAGATTTGTATTAGTGTGCGTCACTAGGGATGTGACCTTGGTATCGAACATATTGCTAGAATTAAGCCGGGCGTCGTCGTCGCACCTGCATAATTAGATGATTATAAATTGTGTTAAAAATAACATGAAGTCAGATACAGCAACGCTGTTAATTTTATCTACAGCAAAAATTAAAAATAAAGCGTTACCATAATAAATTTTATACGCAAATATTTTGAAGTTTGGTCTTCCTGGGGTAAAAATTAGATGATATTGGAACAAATAAAACAAAATATTATTGGTAGGTATTAAATAGACTATATTATATTTTAACGGTAAAATAAAAATTTTAAATAACACTCACAAACTCAAACTTAAAATTATTTTATTTAAAAATATATACTGAAAGCCTCATTATCATTTTTAAAGACCATACATACCTACATTGATAACCCACAATAGTGGGTATCATGAAAAAAAAGTTTCAGTTTAAAATATGCGACCTAAAAACATTTTTTTCATGTTTTCTTGTTAAATTATAATGTGATTACAGAACACAATATGTTATTGCCAAATTATAACAAATTTTTATAGTTTTTAATTTTTCTGAGAAAAGTTGATGTGATATTCGGAAAACATACAGACATGACGAATCTATAAGGGTTCTGTTTTTGTTGTTTGACTACGGAACCCTAAACGAAATTAAAAAGTATTTTGAATCTACCACACCGGTTCAAAGATTTGATTATATTAAGAAGACTCTGGCAAGAAACTCAGTAAGTAGTTTCAATGGCCATTATCAATTTGCAATTGTTTTGCTTAATCAGATATCTACAGTGAGCATTCCTCAAAAAACATGATTTCCAACTATGTGAAATTAATAAAATATCTTTTATAATATTAACAAGTTTGACTTTTTCTCTAATATTTGAACTACGCGAATCGCCATTTTTTGTGATTGTGTAAGTTTCTACATAAAGTCTGTTTCACGAAAGAAGTCCACGACGATTTGATGGAACAAAATCTGACAGATCGGATAGATCTGTCACTCAGTAGTTTGTTGTAAAGGAACTTTTTTGTATGCCTTTAACAACATACTTCATTATCGTACGCTTTTTATTGTCATGCTATTCCATTTAAACTTTAAAATATATAGTATAGAAACAGATTTATTTCTATCTAAAGAAAACAAAAAACTTACTTTCTCTAACCAGTTATACAGAAAGACTCGCATAAAAGGGTCATAGTAAAAATAAATCGGATTTCAGTTTTTTTATTGATAAGCCTACGATGAAACAGGATTGCTCAAAATGTTTTGAGCAAAGCCTGGAGTTCTTCGTAGGCTCCCAGTTTTCACGCCTTACACTTTTAACCCATTCTTCTCTGATTTGTGGACATTTCGGGAACCTAAAAATTCAATAATTGTATAAAAGAAACTGTTAAAGAAATACTATCGATAGAATTAAATTCTATGTTGAGTACATCACTATGTAAATCCTTAATTTTCATGCATAATATTAATTGTTTTAGACGTAATTTCTACAATTAATACAAGCTAATGTATGTCTAACATTATTTAAAGTCCACTACTACATGTTTTTTATCCATAAGTCTCATTACAACTAGTAATATGAATGAAAATGTCGTCAAATATTACTTATGAAATGATATTCCGGGTCTTGACTCCCCTTTGTGGTTTTGAAGAACAATTTACCGCCAGAACACGACATTTTCTACGTTACTTATTTCTTTTCAAACATTTATTAAAATATGACACTTTGTGAAAAATTTGCACGACAGCTCGTAAATGTTTTGCCTTTGGAGGCCACAAAATGACACGACTTAGAGTTGTCAACGTCTATCAACCGCGTCTTTCTATCGTAACTAGGATTCGTGTGATAGACAAAGATACATGACGTGAATTGGATTACAATGATATAAGAGCGGCACGTCTTATGACTACATCTAGTACATGCTTAATCTAAGGTATGTGTGCTGTCACTGTATTCGAACACTTTTTTCGATTTTTTGGTGAGCATATCACGAAACCATACTTTTTTACATCATTAGTTTATAATTTGTACCCGCAATATAAGCTTCACGCTTAATTTGGGCCTAGATGGCGTTGTGAAAATGTCAGTGGATATTTATTTATTATTATTTTGATATTACACGCAAAGACGCAGGCGGCTGTCTAGTGAGACTTTAATAAGACTCCACGCTGTGTCATTAATATTTATGCAAATTAAAATCTTAATTACCTGGGGGAAGCTATGTATAAATTTGCCAGTAAATTGCGTAAGCATATTTTGTGTTTTGTGTTCATTAAACTACAGGCTCAGAGGCGTACTTATAATAACCATGTTCATGTGCCAGGACCGGTTATATCACCCCCGGACAACCATTTATGAGATATGTTACGAATCTAAAAGAAACAAATATCCAGAGACATTCATACAGCACCATCATCAGCTCAGATGCGTTCCCACCGAGGGGCTCGAGCCTACTCGTAAGGAATGAACGCCCAGTGTGGATTGGCCGACTTCACGCTTAACCTTTGAATCTCTTCGCTGGCGTGAGCAGGTTGTGGTTTTTCGGTGAAGGAAATCACATAGCACTATCTAGCCCCAAATTACCGATTTCATTATGGGTACTAAACAACGGATAAACATACTTATATATTTTTTATAAATACATAGAAACAATTAGACCAATACAAACAGATACATGTATTGTTCATGCACACAAATGTTTGTACTGCCGGGGATCAAATCTGGAACCCTTGGTGTAGAATCGAAGAGGTCTCAACTATTACACAACTCGGGTTGTCCATCTATAAAGGAATGATAAATGAATATTTTTCCTTCTCTCATTCAAAAGAGCAGAGGATTTCACCTTGCCAAATAAAAATATACGTATATTGATACAATAGGTTTTTTAGAATGAGTATATACTCGTAGTAACTACTATTAAGACAGTAAATTATTGCACATTTTTGACAAAAACGTATTGTAAACTTCTATTCATAAAGTTACTCACGTTATTTCTACAATTGACATCTGTTGGCCTTTGAAGCGCCTCCCTGACGGCGGCCGGTTCGTTCTTGATGACTGCCTCGTGGAGAAGAAGGTCGTTCTGCTGCACACGAGACCGCCCTTCCATCTGCGAAGAACAAACAAACTTAGAACCTATCTTAATACTCGCATACACAGACACACCCACGCGCGAGCACTTACACATATGCATAGAGACACGCACGCACACATGCAGCCCGTAGGCACGCTCACTAGAAACCTTTGCTTTTATGTTCGTAAACGAGACCGCCCTTCCATCTGCAAATAACATACAAACTATGAACCTATCTTAATACTTGCACACACATACACACATGCACGCCACACACACACGTACATACACGCACGTACGCTCACTAGAAAGCTTTGCTTTTATGTTTGTAATTTTTTAAAAATATGTTAATGTATTTTTTAAGTAAACCTGGAGGCTGGTAGCCTGTGAAACAGGGGCCTCGTATAAATCATTGTAATCATCATTAGCCTATAAAGTTGCAAAGGGCAAAATGCTTTCTCGTAAAGTCACAGCTATACAAGATTGGGCTGCATCCCACCACGCGAGCCCAATGGGGATTGGTGGGTGGGATTATCTTCCTAACACTGTAACCGGGATCGGCGACTTAACATACAGAACAAAGAAGCTTTTTTTTTTGAAAAAGAATTTGGAGATTCATCATGAAATGTCTTAACAAAACTGGCAAAAATCTTGTTTCTAGAAATCGATTCACCTGATAAAGTGATGCTTTAAATAAACTCCTAATTCTCAAGAAGGACTGCGTTAAAAAATACACTTTAAAAGTAATGTAAAATTACTCACTAATGTTTATGACGCTATGGTATCACGCTAGTTTATCTGATGTGCCAATTTAGAGTGTTCCTCACTTAAATAAGGGTTTTTTTTTGTAGGTGACTGTTATCACTTCCCATTTGCTTTTAGAAACCAAATAATCAATATGTGGAAGTGATAAAACCAAGTGTGGACTCGATTTGAACTGTAATTGTGCACTCAATAAAATAGAACATTATAAATATTGTTCATACAGTTTTACCAACTTTTAAAAGCCGGGACATGAAAGCTTTCAGATATTTATGAGAGTTTGCTATTAAAAGTCAATTAGTCATAACACCGTGGTTTGAGTTTACTATAGTACAAAGTTTTCTCCTCATTATTGGTTATTTTATATCAATTATACGTTATGCGGAAGCGAAACGTGGTCGCTCACTAAGGGCCCCCTTAAATAGGCTATGTTAGATGTTCCCCTACGCGATAAGATCCGAAACGAGGATATCCGTAGGTGAAATAGGGTGACCGACATACCCTAAAAAGACATACATAAAAAGGGTCAAAATTGTTTCTTCTTTCTTTCTTCTTACATACCCCACTATGGATTAGCAAGTGAAGTGGCAGTGGACATGGCGGAAAGGTTTTCGCGTGGCGTCCGCGTAGCGAAAAACGAAGCGTAGGCCGACCTCCAACCAGATGGACTAATGTCCTGGTAAAGGTGGCGGGTAGCAGATGGTTGTCAGCTGCAAGGGATCGGTCCGCATGGAAATTATTAGGGGAGGCCTTTGTTCAGCAGTGGACATTTTGGACTGTGATGAAGATACGTTTTGAACACGAAATGCTTTTTCATGCATATGGGTATGCGGCCTATCTGATTATAACTAAAGTCGTCTTAAAATGAGATAAATTATTTTAACAAGTGATATTAGTGTTTTTAAGTCACTCACGATAGAAAATGATTACCGCCTGTCTCACCAATCGACATGTCATGTTCAACATGTGCGTTTGTTAAAAATAAAGTTTTCAAATGGGAGGCATTTCCCAAGGGTAACAAAAAATAAGGTAACCTTGTATACTTTTAGGAGGTTTTAAAGCTACTTTATTAATTTTATCAAGATAATAAACAGCCCAAAATCGTTGAAGCCATTTTTTATATAGCAGAAAATCGCTTTGTTTATTTATTTATTCAAAAACTTGTAACAGGAGTGTACATTTTGATATAACATTGGCGGTTGAAAGTGCTAAGTTACAAATTAACTTTTTCAAGGCGTTTGTGATTATTTAAGAATATTATTTGAAAAGAGAAAAATAAATCAATTAAGTCAATATTACAATATCAAGCATACCTACATGCATTAATTTATAAAAAGTTTTGAAATATGAAAAAGAGATGCTCCACAATCGAATACAACTAAAATATCCCTTTAATTTACTAGTCATTATTATCAACAGCTCGCAGGCGTCATTGTTATTGTTGGAAATGATTGCTCTTACATTGTCTTCAAATTAATGCCCCGGGTGGCTCCGCTCCTACAAGTAGTGTTTATTGTTCCCGAACCATTGTTCTGACGTCTCCGCGTGTTTATAATCTCCTGGTAGTTATGTGGATGTTTTGTTCGGTTTACTACACAAGGAAATGTTTATATTAAGGATCAAGAGTAAATAAATAACAAATTCCGCTCATGGCAAGCTCGCTTAGTTATTATGTTTTCCTTCCCACATAAA
The DNA here is from genome assembly GCA_019425675.1 of Leucinodes orbonalis. NCBI lineage: Eukaryota > Metazoa > Arthropoda > Insecta > Lepidoptera > Crambidae > Leucinodes > Leucinodes orbonalis. The sequence continues at coordinate 176,012 of PQWD01005184.1, read as the reverse complement.
AAAATAGATAATTTCCTTTGCACGTAAAAAAATAGTTATAGTTTATTTTGCTGATAAACTAACTCGTTATTGCAGAGTCTATTGTTACGTTATTTTATCAAAAACATTTGATCACTGCGAAATTGCGTAAACATGTATTTTTGAATTGGTATGCGTGTATGTATATTATGAATTTTAAGCAATAAATTATATAAGTATGTGTTACCATTGTTAAGCAATAAATTATATAAGTATGTGTTACCATTGTTAAGTACAAACGTACAAGATCTACGCTTAAATTTAAAGGCTGAGAATGTGCCACTTGCTTGGTGAAACTGTACCTAAAGACCTGTAGCAGTAGAAAAAAACTTCGCTTAAATTGGGGCAAGCGCTGTGTAAATGGGGACTCAGTTTTAATATTTTAGTGATGGATCCTGGTTAGCGACGAACGAGGCTTTAGCAATATACTGGTGTGTTGGCCTAATCTATATAACTGATACCTAAATTTCAATATTCATGAACGCTGGTTGTCCGAATTCAATGCAATGCTTTTAATACAATATCAAGTTATGAACAAAGCATATACCATTTCGGATCCCATGTTTATCGGCGTGAAAATACAGGGAATTCTGCGAGCGTTCCGAGTGCACCAATCATGAATAAATGCTTCGCAGATTTGCAAATCTAGAAATAAATAAAGATTAAGTTCACTTTTCCAAGGTTCAGACTTTGTTGTGCTGTTATTAAACGCATGAAGAATTTAAAGTTAGCTAATGTGTAACTATGTGTGCAGTGGTGCACCCTAAAGACACATACACACAGACATAAACGTGGGTTCAATGACTTAAAAATCATCTTAAATGACGAAATATTGTTATCTTTGTAGTTAGTTGGTATGATACTGTTCGTAAGTTAAAGATTTTTGTTTAAATTCGTCTATTCAATTTAATACCTCTGTTATTGATTAATTTTAGCTAGCTTTTAAGATGTGTGATAATGAAATGTGTTGTTTTGTAATTGCAGGGTTGTGATATTAAAATTTCCTTTCAAGATTTTAGCGTAAAATTAACTGCTTCCTTATGTTAATAACAAGACGCAAACTAGCCTAGTTTGTGAATCCCTGGAAACTTGTAAACTGCAGTTCATAAGTTAGCACCAAAGTAGTTAAATTAGCCAGCCAATTACTACGGTTCAGAATTTCTTGGCTCTTGCAAGTGATTTTTATTCTTTATGGGGCAAAAGTCCTATAGTTTTATTGAATGGAATATTGTATTAAGTATGTACGACCCACCTGGTGTAATCTCCGAGGGTGTAATGGTTGAAACGTCAGCTATTACACCAAGGGTTCCAGGCTTTATCCTGGGCAGTACAACAATTGGGGTGCATGTGTGTTTGTATCGGTCTCGGTCCTTTCTATGTATAATATGTATTTACAAAATAAGTATGTTTATCTGTTGTATAGTAACCATATTACCGGCGAATGCTTATTTCTTGGCTAGATGGCGCTGTTTCAAAGTCTGTCAATTTATTAATCTATGTTAAATTTGAGTGTTCTCAAATTTTATTTTGCCTACCTTGCCTCGATGTAAATATAAATTTAATCAAGGTTAATTAATTCATACTCACAAATATTCCATACGGGAATCCTACCCGCATTTTACCAGTTTATTATATTAATTTGTGAGGGTGTATTGTTACTTCTTCTCGTCTAAACGGCTGAATCGATTTTAATAAAATTTGATATGGAGTTATCTCACATCGAATTGGCACATACTACGTTTTACTGCGGGAAAATAACTCGTACCGCGTATAAAACCGCGGGGCACAGTAGTCTTAATAACGAGACAACACAATAGCTGCTTACTTTGTTGAAATTTCGTGCATTTTCCTTGAGACGGTTCAATATATTGAATGCCAATAAGTGTGTCAAAATATTTATGGAAATCCTTCGATTTAGGCCAATATTGTTATTTATGACGGGGAAAACCCAGTCGAAGAAAATCCCTTGAGTGCTTTTGTCGTATATGGCTTGATCATAACAGGTTCTAGGTGTGTTTTATTTATTGAAATTATTTATTAAAGAAAAATCAAACCAAACACATCAAAGATAAATTACATAAAATAAAACATAAAGTACAATGTGCGGCCTTATTGTTTTATTTGTTGTATTTATTTAAATTATTTAATAAATACTTCTTTATAAGTTGAATTTTTTTTTAGATTTAAGCCGTATTGACTGCTGGTCAAGGCTTTTCCCGATGTCGAGTTATGAATGAAATGACATATAAATGTTGAATTTTATACCCAAAATGTAATATAAGGACACCACACCTTTTTTTATGTTTCCAAGTGTACAGAACGGTCAAGACGCTCACCTGATGGAAAGTGATACGCCTGACCATGACCATGACCACGCCGACACCCGAGACAACAGATGTTAGGTCTCTTATACCCGGTAATTTCACTAAAAAATTAACATACACGATCATGCACACAAATGTTTGAACAGCACGATGATCGAACTTGGAACCCATATTCTTTGAGCCAACTTCTCAACCATTACACCAAATAGGGCGCGATAAGTCGAATCTTTAACAATGGAAGCAAAAAAGCTATTTTCTTCCATTGAGATTTCTAGAAAACCTCTTGATTTCAAATTTCAGACAGAATTTCCATCCTACACATGTTAGAGGGACGTGTATAAAGAGACGTGTGTTAAGAAGGCTAGGGTTGTCACTTGTTTTCAATTTGCCATTTTGGAAACTTTACAGTTGACCTCATGAAGCATACCATGCAGTGGCGTGCAAAGAGATTATAAGTAGGGTATGCATAGTGAGTGACACTAATCGCAATAACAATAAGTTATTTTTTGTCAAATTGAGTGCTATTGAGTGCAGATTGCCTATGGTTTCAAATCTGTAGAGGAAAATGGTCGAATAAGTGGGAATCATTTAATATGTTGGCGATTTTCCGGATTGTCTGTACGCACATGGTAAACACTGCCAATTGGCATATATGAAGTCTACGCCACTGATACCCTGATCTTAAAGATCGTAGTGTAATCAAGACACGAATATGTTAAATCATGGTAAGAACTAAAGGGGAAGGAAAGCTCCCTATAAACCCTACACGATGATATATAAGGGCAAATACCTCATATACCTACGTTCAGACCTGCCATATCAGTTATGATTTTAGCACTGAGGTGTGCCGGTCTGAAGAACAGCACTCAGCAGTGAAATTACTTGATTCTGAACTACTGACCTACTATATTTCCTTTTGTATTCTGGCAAATAAATGAAATAAATAAATGAAGCATAACGTTACAAGTAAGAAACTGCAATGTGGTTGTCTAATATTTAAGACTACTCATATTATTCACACCATCTAGTCCCAGTTAAGTGTGAAGTTGTGTTAGACGTGTAGTTTAGGTACTAAACAATATATAAACATACATGCCCTCAATGATATTCTGTCTGTATATATAAAGGTAGATACGCCACCCGTGCCTCAAAAATGAACCGCCAAAGAGAATACAGCTATAGGCTCTTTCTTAAGGTAAATGTATGCTCATTCGAAATATGTGTATGTGTGCTGTCGCTGCATTTGGAACACTTTTTTCGGGTGTTTAGTGAGCATATCACGAATCTATACTTTTTACATCATTGCATACCTTTATACTTTTTATAAATACACACAACTTATACAAATAAAAACACCCAGATCAATATTAACAGACATGTTCGCGCACGTATTTTTTGTGCTACCTGGGGATCGAACCCTTGATGTAGTAGCCAACGTCTGACCCATTAAACTAAATGGGTCATCGAATGTTATATCAGATGTCTGCTTGATTGAAATGTTATTCATAGAAAAGTACCTTTCGCATCTAAACCCTTACCATGGAGCAAAGCTATACTAAAATCATTATTATAATTAATTGGTTATATTGACGTCCAAATACACGGCACCCCCAGCAGGCAGGCAAACAATATTAAACCTGAAAGCCCTAAGATAGGCGTCCCGTTGTTTTCATACTCTGTGAAGCTACGTCGTTGAAGTTACGCCTCTCTTAGTGCACTTTGATCTAGATTAAAAGCGCTTCACAGCGCCTTGTCTAATTGAAAAATACGTATGAAACACATGCTAAGTGAAAACAGTTTTCTTTATTTATTATTAAAGACTTGCTCTTTTAATATAGCATATGGGATAGATACGAGTAGGTACGTCTGAGAGGAGAGCAACAAACGTGCCGTGAATCTGAGACGATTTCAAAACCTAGGCGAGATTACTTTGAATGAGAATTCTGAATGAATCAATTTGTCTGAGTGGATATCTCAATATAAGCTATTTGTATCGACATAGCATTTTTGTACCTGTATGCGGCGATGACTCTTAATGTGGTATTATCTTATATAGAAGTAAGTATTGAAGTGTACAGGACGGTCAAGACGCTCACCTGATGGTAATTGACACGCCTGGCCATGACAGAGCGGCATTGGTGGAGGTCCGGTGATATTATCCACCAATGCCGCACCGCGCCCGTCACCCGAGATAACAGATGGTCTCTTATACCCGGTAATTTCACTAGCTACAGAACCCTCATCCCGAAACACAGAAGAGCCAAACACTTCCATTTCACGGGACTATATCTGGCACTACGGTGGTACCTACCTCGACAAGTCCGTACCGAGTCTATCACCAATTGTAACTTTTATTGTTATTTCCACTATTTACTATTAAAGCACGTGACTTGCCACAAATAAAACTAGCCTTCGACGTTTCAAAGATTTTTATTCCGCCTTTAAGCATTCCGTAATAAATAATGTTTATTTAAGGTAAACGGTTTTCGAACCACTCTGGATTCAGTCGAAACTCGATTACTTATAAATTTGTTTGTTCGGTAGAACGTGATCTTGGGTCGTTTCTTGCCTACTTAAATTGATAGACGTTTTCATAAGCTCACCTGTGTCATTAAAAGTTGGGGACCGGATCCACTCGATTGCTAATTACTTAACTGAATGTAAACTTTTCACTTTGCAATATTAATATTCTTTCTTAAATTTTCGGAGTTCTGTCATGGCGTCTTATACTTATGTTTCGATGTAAAAGTTTAAGAACGTGAATTTTAGTTTTCTGTCCCTCTTCAACATTGCAGTCTACTGTTGTTCTTTCTTTCTGCTCTAGATATCTCTGGTCCTGCGCTTTCCTCATCCATCTTCCACCAGCGATCATTCGCAAATCGTCACTCCATTTGGCCGGAGGACGTTATGATGAGTCAATATCCTTAACTAATAAAGCAGGAAAAATCCTGATTGGAGTATTGGTATATGATATACCCATGTGGCACTCTTCTGACACAGCACAGCCATGGGGTTACTTACTATAGCCCAATACGACCGCCCAATGCGGATTGGTGGATTTTGTATTTAATTGTTTATGTAACAAAGTGTACAGGACTATTAGGACGCTTACCCGATGGCAAGTGATACGCCTGACCATGACAGAGCCACATTGATTGCGATCAACAACTGAGACACTTTAGTTTAACTTTAGTTATTATACTCCACTAATGCCGCACTACGTCCGACACACGATATTACTGTTGACAGGTCTCTTATACCAGGTTAACAAGTACTAATACTATCCTAGTAGTAATCGGTACCAAAAGCTTAAAGTGCCTTACAGAGAACGGAGGGATTTGAGATAGTATTTTTCGATCACGCATCCTATTCATGCCATTGCGAAAGCTTAAATTGTACGACCATTTTCCGAACGAGCTCCCCTTACGCTATTAGACGCTATCTAGGCATTTAGTTATCTAGCGATCGCTATCAGTTATTTATACAATGTGCAATAATAAAATGGACGACCTTTATGTCCATTATTACATATATTTCTAGATACCTTTCCTTCCTTCCTTGGTTGACATATTGATTACTTGAACACAAATGACCAGCGACCGTTAAAATGTATCATGTATATCTCTATTACGGGTCACGAGATCCCATGTTCTTATATATATTAATACACACATATACATTATATATTCATATAAATCATGTTTATATGTTCACAGTAATGCTTTGTCTAATTTTTGAATGCGGAGTAATTTAATAAGTCAGGTTTATTTTTAGATAAACAATAAACTGACTGATGCACAATCACGAAGAAACGTCAACCAAAAAATGTCCGAGCCACACAACACATATAAGTATTGTTATTTGCAACATAAAATTATTTATTTAAATTTGCACGAGCACATTACTATGACATTCATCATCATCAGCTCATTAAACGTACCCACCGAGTGGCACAAGCCCACCCGTATAGGGTGATGACTATGACATAATGACATGTAAAATTTAAATGAAAATTCTGCCTAAATGACGCGATGAGCATAATTTTGCCGCGGATTATTTTTGTGAGTGCATTTACCTAATGGTTACAACAACTTTTCCAACAGCAAGTTCCATTTAGGGCTTATTTACACCTACATATATATTTTGGTGGACTGAGGCAGCTTAAAGATGCAAGTGACGTTGATTGCCTAGTATAAGGTACCTACCGCAAGTTTCACGAGTTGCAGGTTTTGGAATGCGTAAAAAGATTAATTTTTAAAGCCCGTTCGTAATTTAAAACTTCGTTCGTTCTAGCCTTTTGTGTAATATTCATTAATCACTACCCAAACTGCCTATGGCCCTTTGAGCTTAAACAAGTCGTTAACTCAAAGAGGGCAGGGTGCCCCAAATATTCTTCTTGTATGGGGTCAACTAGGATTATACATAAAATTAAAGTTAAAACTCAGCGTAACAGGACGTCAAAAACTCATGCTGCATTTTATTTATACTATCTGAAAATGAAGTTACACTCTATCACATACTCAGTGATTTCACTAGTGTTTTTTTCCCAAAACACAAAAGTTCATATCACTCTTAATAAGCCAATATCTTCCACTGCGGTGGAAAGGTACATGGATAGTATTTTTTATGTTATAAGTGTACAGGACAGTCTGTATGCTCACCAGACGTTACATGATACGCCTAACCATAACGCAACACCAAGGGTTCGATCCCGGCAGTACAAACATTTGTGTGTATAAAATGTATGTTGTTACAAAAAAAATTATATACAAGTATGTTTATCGGTTGTTTAGTACCCATAATACAGGCTTCACGTTTAACTTAGGGCTAGATGGCGCTGCGTGAATGTCAGTGGATATTTATTATTGTTATTTATTATAATAGAACGGCATTGAAGGAGACCAACAACTGATAGACAGTTATTATCCTCTACCAATGCCACACTGTGCCTGTCACCCAAGACAACAGATGTTAGATATCTTATACTCGGTAATTTCACTAGCTACAGCGCTCTTATCCCGAAACACAGACGTGCATAACACTCCTTTCACACGATATCTGGCACCTACCTCGATGACTCAGTATCGAGTCTACCACCTAGTCGTCTTATCGGTATTGAGTCCAATATAGAGCGTACCTAGTATATATAATTACAACGAAAGTAAATAAATAAAATTATAAAAAAATATAATAATATAAGCCTAAAAGCTACGTAGTCACGCAACCATCAATACTCAAAGATACTTCTAAATCAACAGTATGTGACATGTAACGTGGCTTTTTGTTATTCATTATCATTACATTATTTCATGTTTACATGAGGACTTAAGATCATTATCGCTAAATCACCATGTCACCGTTATTATTAATTGCTTCGTCCATTATTTCTACACCTATGTAAAAATAAAAATAAAGACATTATGGGTCTTTAGATATGCACGAAATATATTTGTTAGCGTCGGTGGCAATGGTGTGGACGGTCACCTTCCGATCGGGAGGGCGCAGGTGCAAATCCCGCCACGTACCAATGTGTTTTCGAATTTTCGTAATTAAATGTACGTTATCCGACGCTCTTACGGCGAAGGAAAACATCGTGAGGAAACCTGCGCACGCCTGCGAAGAGATTCAGAGGTTGTGCGTGAAGTCGTCCAACCCGCACTGGGCCCGCGTGAACGACTAAGGCCTCTACACCCTATACGGGTAGGCTCGTGCCCCTCGGTGGGGACGTTTTATAAGCTGATTATGTTTATGTTATATTTGATACTAGCTGTTCCCCGCTTATGTATACAAAAAGTTTTTCTTATAAAAAGGTAATTGCATACAACTTAATATTTCTTATAGTAGCAACAAAGAGGACTAAAAAAATATTTACTAAATACACTTTTTCAATCACCTTTTTTTGAATCATATTAGGCACCATTCTCTCTTCAACCTATCGCAATGTACTGCTAAACATGGTATTCCATCATCTTCGCCATATCCCAGTCATTCACTTTTCCCATCCAGCCTTCATGTTCATGAATCTTTCTCAAGTTGTCGGTCCATCAGCCAACGAAGAACTTTTATGCTTACTAGATAGATTTATGGATAGAAATCACCATCATAAATCGAACCCATAGCAATGGCGTGCACAGAGATTATGAGTAGGATATGCAAAGTGAGTGATATTAATCGCAAAAACAATAAATAATTTACATTTGTGTCAAATTAAGTGCTCTTATTGGCAGCAGATCTCGTATGATTTCAAATCTGTAGAGGGAAATGGGCGAATAAGTGGGAATCATTTAAAATGTTGGGGGCTTTCCGAATTGTCTGGTCGCACAGGTATACTCCAACCGCCGCACTGGCCCGAGTGGACAACTAAGGCCTATGCACCTATACGGGTAGGCTCGTGCCCCTCGGTGGGGACGTATAATGAGCTGATGATGATGATGACATAGAGTGCACACCACTGCTCATAAGCAGCTACAACATCGTGTCTACAAAAAATTAAGAATGCTTCAGTACCTGTACCATTTGTATTGCATAAAGTTTTACATTTATTAGTTAATAGCCGATAAAAGTCGCAGTAAGTTATGACATAATGAATTTGTAGAGCGTCGGTGGCTCAGTGGTGTGGACTGTCGCCTTCCTACCGGGAGGGCTGAGGTTCAAATCCGACACGTACAATGTTTTTCGAATTTTCGAAAATATGTACGTTATCCGACGCTCTTACGGTGAAGGAAAACATCGTGAGGAAACCTTCAAGCACGCCTGCGAAGAGATTCGAAGGTTGTGTGTGAAGTCGTCCAATCCGCACTGGGCCCGCGTGGACGACTAAGCCTAATCACCTATACGGGTAGGCTCGTGCCCCGGTGGGGACGTTTAATGAGCTGATGATGATGATGATGAATTTGTACGCCTAACCGGGCAAGGGGTGAAGATTTGCATTCTACGGCGTAGTGATCTGAGAGCCCGGGTGTATTTATGAAGGAAAACGTTGGAAACGACAATGTCGGAAGTTTTGCAGATTATGAAAAAAACACAGAAACAAACACAAAGGTCTTCGTCTACTTATTGTGTGAGTCACAATGAATTATTTGAGGGCAGAATTCAAATTCAAAATATCTTTATCCAAATAAATCATTTACAGATCAGACTTTCGAATCGTCAATTGTTTATAATATTATAACGCAAAACTACGCTTTTATTATTATAACGCTAATGTTAAGTATAATAGTAGTGTTTTGGGTTTGTGTACCAATAAAATATGTTTACTTATTTCTCCGATGTATTCTCGCAATTGCAAGTGGAATATCCTTTCCTATTCTTTCTGCTTTTTCCAATGATATTCTGTATATATAAAGGTAGATAAGCCATCCGTGCCTCAAAAACGAACCGCCGAAGAGAGTACAGTTTGTACTCTTTTGTTTAGATAAATGTACGCTCATTCGAAATAAATAATATCGTGTGTGTGTGCTGTCACTGCATTCGGAACACTTTTTTCGATTGTTTTGTGAGCATATCGCGAATCTAAACTTTTTTACATCATTGGCTTTTTCTGTTTTTAGCTAGACATACTTACAAAAAGTACATTTTCCAATTGTTTCATTTACGTCAATCGACTCAATAATGCTTTTGTTACGTTTTTTCTAACAATCTCCTGATTGTTATGTTTTTATGTCGACTGACACCAAGGGTTCCTTTGCTTTCGACCTGACTACTGCTGTTGGTCGCAGATGACCTTTAAAGCTTCACCGGGCAATTTGCGAGTGCAGATGGCTTAGCCTTAAACATGTATACAACGAGCCAAAGGGCGTCCCAGGGTTCAGGGTTCGATCTCCATGCGGTACAAGCATTTATGTGAACAGATCTGTTTGTAATTTTGTATTGGTCTGGTTATAAATATATAATAACTATTTAACTTAGCTACAGATAGCATCGCCTATTCAATCCATTATTTATTTCAGCTTCATTATAATCCATACTACATGTCTCGCTGGAGTAATCCTCTTGCTCCACTTGATTAAAACTCCTTTGACAGCTTCTGGTTCGCTGTAATTCATACCTTATGTAATGGTAATGCAACATCAGTTTGTTTAACGGTAGCCCCCTTAGTCCGGAATGCTAAATGACTTTCGCAAAAACGGACGGGTGAAATTCGGACCAAATGTGTGTTTTTATTCCGATTCTATAACTTGATTTATATATCTGTATAGACTGATGTTGCTAAAGAACAATAAATGAGGCTGAGTCTTCGTTTGGGTCAAATGCGTTTGTGATATGTTTTTATGAAACCATTTTAATGAAAATTGATAAAACGTATTTGTGTACTGCTACTTTAAAGACCGCTTTATTATATGCTACTCGTATAGGTAGGCGTAGTATACGCAAAGTCAGTGATATTTACAGACCAAAAGAGTGAGAATATATGTTTAGAACAGTAAATTCTTATAACAGCTCTTATTATGTTTCACGAACATCTGGAATTGTTGTGACGAGTTAAATATTTGATTTACCGAATTTTTCCTTAACGTTAAATTAAATATTTAACATGTCACATCTTTCCGGGCAATACGGAGTTGGATAAATAAACTTTCTGCTTCGTTTGAGAAAATTTTATAACGAGAAGTAAGTGAGCAAAATAAAATCCGGCCAAGTGCGAGACGGACACACGCACAAAGGATTCCGTACAAACTATATACTATTAAATTTATGAAAGCCTCATGCTTTAAAAAAGCTGTTTAATTTTGTACTTAATTTCGAAATTATGGGTCCACAATAAGTTCCCTATAGTTTATGATAGCTTTTGACTGTGTTGGCTAAGAATTTTGCATTATGCAACTCCTAGGGACAGCGCTTAAGTATTGATTTTTTACAAACGATCACACAATGTACAGACAGACAATAATTGATATTTAAAAGGTTCTGTCTTCGTCTTTGCCAAACGTACGTAACGTAAAAAATAAAAAAAGATACGCGTTAGGTTTGCGGACAAGTTTTCTTGATTGCACTGTTATTATCGCTTTGATAAGTGTTAGTCTTTTTTTGCTAGCACATTTATCCAAAATCATTGCTAATTTATTCTGATAATAAATTAATCGATGTTATTATGAAGTTGAGAGCGTCGGTGGCTCAGTGGTGTGGACTGTCGCCTTCCTACCGGGAGGGCTGAGGTTCAAATCCCGACACGTACCAATGTATTTTCGAATTTTCGAAAAATATACGTTATCCTCGCTCTTACGGTAAGGAAAACATCGTGAGGAAACCTTCATGCACGCCTGCGAAGATTCGAAGGTTGTGTGTGAAGTCGTCCAATCCGCACTGGCCCGCGTGACGACTAAGGCCTAATCACCCTATACGGGTAGGCTCGTGCCCTCGGTGGGACGTTTAATGAGCTGATGATGATGATTATGAAGTTACTTGCTAAAAACAATCCTATATCATAGGTAGAGTCACGTAAAGTATCGTTTAAAATAGATATATCTATAGTTGAAGTTATTAGTTTTTTCTGGGTTTTTATGTTTTTTCTTTTATTTGGGAATGATAATTTGAGTTCCATTATTATTGTTATTTATGTGTAAATTGACCCTACAAGATTTGTTTTGTTTCTCTGAAGATGGTGGAAGACGCAGGCAGCTGTGACACAGTTTAATACTAATACAGCTGCTGACGTTAACCTTTATTCATAAGTTCCATTGTAAAAGCACAAATATTGGTTATGATATGATTGTAACACTGAATTGATGAAATAAATTATAATTATTATCTACATAAATGTAATATGCCTGATTTTATGACGAGTTCCAACTCATTAAATGTCAAATGAAACCAGATAAACCAAACTCAAGTTTCTGGCAATGAATTATAGTCTTAGATTAAGAATTACCTAAGCAACCAGACACGCAATGTTAAGATAAAGTTACAAGTATTCAGTACTTACAACCCTCACAGACTAAGCTGCGCATTCAACCTCAGAGGGCAAATGCCGCCGGCGTTCACAGCACCGGTTATTCTTGGAAGGTTCGTTTTTGTTCGTTCCATTTTGTGAAGAGGTCGTACATTTAAGCTGGAATTGGCAAAACTATCATCGCTGTACGGATCCGAAACACTTTGATCTTCAAACTTGGAATCTAATAAGGGATTCACTCCTTGGGTGTTTTGACTAGCGATCTACACCGGCTTCGCATGGCAAATGAAGCAAGGGTCCCAATAAATAATAAATAAACACTGACATACACATTTATATGGATACTAAACAACGGATAAACAAACTTATATATTTTTTTGTAAATATACATATAACTATAAATGGAAAACACCCAGACCAATACAAACAGAAATGTTTGTTCTGCCCGGGATCGAACCCGGAATAAACAGATGGGTCGTCAAAAAATAAAAGCCAATTTCAGATTCAATGACGCTTTAAACGGTGAAAAATATTTCAAAATAGTTTTGGAGCTTCATCATATACATCACAGTATCGGACATCGCTGAAAGAAAGCCTGTCCTAATGATTTCCACACAACATCCATCTGTGACCCGCCACCATAGCCAGGTCATGGCTCCATCTAGTTTGCGTTGTCTAACACTTCTTCTTCCGTTACGTGGACGCCACTCGACAACCTTTCCATCCCATCGGCCATCGGTTCTACACTCTATGTCCTCTGTCACTTTTTTGTAGCTCGAATAGTCTGTACATCGTTTAATTTACAAAAAAAAATTAATAACACATTCAGTATTCATGAATTATAATTTATATTCAAATAAAGTTACATGTTCCTAATGCCAAAAATACCCGAATTTAGAATTATAAGCAGTTGCATTTAAAATTATTTTAAAAATTGCAGTGTCGGTGGCTCAATGTGGACTGTTGCCTTCCTACCGGAAGGATGAGGTTCAAATCCCGCCACGTACCAATGTGTTTCGAATTTTCGATAACATATATACGTTATCTGACACTCTTACGGTAAAGGAAAACATCGTGAGTAAATCTGCGCACGCCTGCGTGCGTGTGTGTGTGAAGTCGTCGAATCCGCACTGGCCCGCGAGGACGAATAAGCCTAATCACCCTATACGGGTAGGCTCGAGCCCTCGGTGGGACGTTTAATGAGCTGATAATGAAATTTCAAATTGATAACCTTGGAGCTTATTCAATGTAAAAAATAATCTAATTTTCCTCTTATTATACTCAGTATATATACTTTCAGAGTAGTAAAGCAAAACTAATAGCCCAAACGCGACACGTGTAGCCGTTCACCGATTGTTTGCGATCAAAGCCTTAACGAATTAAGCCTGCGGCGAAGCCACCGGCATCGGTAACGAACACAAGGACCGGGCTTTGTGTTTTTCATATATTGCTTTTTAAATACATTTACCTTTTGTTTAATAATAGCAGGTTTTATCATTTGATGGTTTGCTGTTGCAAAAGCTAAGTTTATACGTTTATATTTTAGAAAAGATAATAAAGTATAATTATGATTAAAAAAATCAGTAAATGTAGTTGACTTTAACTTTTTGGTTCTGTGGCTGTCATCGATTGTTTATGTCATCATCTTTCTTTTCAGATAACCAGATCCATGCAATTTCCTAACGAAACTAAGGAAAATCGCACAAAGTAATTACACTACGTCATTCTCCTGCGGGATTCGAACCAAAGATCCCTGTATCGCGCAGCGATTTAAACCAACGCTGAATGCGGAGGCAGTAACTTATACAGATGACTAATATTGACGACCCATATGGTGTAATGTTTGAAATATCTGCTACTACACCAAGGGTCCGGGTTCGATCCCCAGGCGGTACAAACATTTGTGTGCATTGGTCTGTTAGTATTGGTCTGGGTGTTTTCTATGTTTATATGTATGTATTTACAAAAATAAATGTATATTAGTATGATTTATCCGTTGTTAAGTACCCGTAATAAAAGCTTCACGCTTAAATTGGGGCTAGATGTGTGTGATTTAATTCGTAAGAGAACTAAAGTTACCGACATAGCCCGCCGGATCAGCAAGTTGAAGTGGCAGTGGGCCGGTCACGTATGTCGCAGAACCGATGGCCGTTGGAGCAGACGAGTTCTGGAGTGGAGACCGCGTCTCGGCAAGCGTAGCGTAGGACGCCCTCCGGCCCGATGGACCGACGACTTGCGAAAGGTCGCTGGTGGAAGCTGGATGAGAAAGGCGGAGGACCGAGATGTCTGGCGCAAAATGGGGGAGACCTATGTCCAGCAGTGGACTGTAATAGGTTGAAGAGAGAGAGAGAGGTGTTGTGAATGTCAGTGGATATATTATTAATATCAGGTGATGATGATGATATTTATCAGCCCCCAATTGTGGTATTTCAAAACGTAATGGAACTGTTACGTTTTGTATATAATATGTATCGGTTGCCGTTCAATTTTAGTTCCGATCCAGATTCGGTTATATTTTTCGATATTCGGTATTCCCATAAATTTTATACGTCATGCAAAACTGCGGTTGAACTTTACAATATGACAGCGGTTACAACTCAAATTCGTATCCGTTGGACTATGTATCAAATGATTAACGCGATACATAATTGACCAAATCGTCGTATATCGGTCGAAGTGTAGTTACGGTATAGCTGCCAAATTTTCTCGATCGGTTTATAGGTTTTCTTTAGGTAATTATAAAAATAAGTTTTATTTTCTCAATAAAAAGTTACACATTTATACACAGTGATTGAGGCCACCATTGTAGCAAATAAAGACAGTGCCTGGTGCCCTCGCTCTTCCATATCCAAAATTTCTTAATTCTAAGTGTACAGATAACAATAATAAATATGTCCTTATCACGATACAAACATTGATGCGCTTACAAATACTTATAAAAGTGTGCGTGTGCGTGCGTAAGTGTGTGTGTGTGTTAATGTAGGTGCGTGCGTGTGTGGTATCAAACAAATGTAGCTCACTGAAAAAAAATATAATTCAAGCCAAAATACAACCGAAATATAACACGGTCGCAAATTCTTATTGCGAGTCCAAATAAATTGTTATCGAACTAACCCTTAGAGAACTTACTCACGCGACAGACCCTGCATCTCAAAGGGCTCAAAGGGACCGGCGACAACACGTCACAATAGTACCAACTGTCTTATGACAGATAAAATACATACATACATATAAAGTTTTCTGTATGTTGGTATTTGTCTGAGACGATAGTTAAATTAAAGTAGTTACATATAATCAAAACTACATCAATATATAAACAATGTATTCAACTAAATAGCTATATTTTCTCATAGCTATGTTGTGTAAGAAGGCCTACGGTCTACGGTGAGTAGTTCACAGATTAGAAACTAAAGAACTAAAACTAATTTAAAACCTTTAGTTTCTAAATCTGTGGGTAGTTAGGTTGGTCATGAACCAAGAGCATGGGCGGCTCAACGGTGTGAATTGCTGCCTTCTGATCCAGAGGGCACATGTTCAAATCCCACCACGTACCAATGTCTTTCGAATTTTTGAAATGATATGTACGTTTATACGACGCGTTTACGGTGAAGGAAAGCTGCGCACGCCTACGAAGAAATTCAAAGCTTGTGCGTGAAGTCTAAGACGTGGACGACTAAGGCCTGTACACCCTATAAAGGTAGGCTCGTGCCGTACAATGTGCCGATGGAGATAAAGAAGATGATCAGTTTATAACTACGTGCACGAACGTGTAAGAACACGATAGACAGCCTTGCTATGACTCAATTGCAATGAGATTATTTTTTCAGCATAATGGGATTCATGAAAAGGTCAGTTTTCACTTTTCAGGTGGGTTATCTATTCGAACGCCAACTTTCCATAAGAAAACACTAAATCTATTATGTTTAATCCACTAACCTCCCTGTCAGCCACCTTCAAAGATTGTAGAGCATGTTTAACTTCAGCTCACAGGAAGTCATTATAACTTTATAAGCCTGATAAGCTTGTTCTTATAAACGAAGTGTTCTCGTGGGCTGCCAGTATCTTGTAGGGAATTACTGGGAAATTATCCGACCACAAGCAAAACTTTGCAAGTCTTAAGGTAGTTTGGAAATGTAAAAAACATTCTGGAGCTAAGATTGAAATTAGGCGACCCAATTTCAGGGGATGTGACGTTGAAAATGTACAGCATGTGCGTTACGAGCACAAATTTAAAAAATTAGGGAAAATATTGCAATAGGTCGCTGGTGGGAGCTGGATGAGAAAAGCGGAGGACCGGGATATCTGGCGCAAAATGGGGAGACCATGTCCAGCAGGGACTGCATAGGTGAAGAGAGAGATTGCAATATATTTTGTGTGACAAAAATATGAACTTACTCATTTCTTGGCTTGGTCTGGATTTCTTTTGTCGGCTATGCATTGTTTCTATTATATACTTTCATTATTTATCATACCGTGTAAGAAAACATTGTTAGAATAATGAGCGTCATTAGCTCATTGGTGTGCCTTCCGATCTGGAGGGTGTAAGTTCAAATCCTGCCGCATACCAATATATTTTCGAAATTATATGTACGTTTATCTGACGCTCCTACGGTGATGGAAACCATCGTGATGAAACTTACGCACGCCTGCTATGAAATTCAAGGGTTGCGCGTGAAGTCGGCTAATTCGCACTAGGCCCGCGTGGACGACTAAGGAAACGACTTCCTTAAACTCGGTGGAATGTTTATGAGCTGATGATGATAAAACTACCATCTTCAGGTTGGGAAATTTTGTCATCATCTGATAATTATCATCCCGATAGTTGCCTTACTTTGGTAATTGTTAATTGAATGCGCTTCCTGCTACGTCATAGTCCCCACTACCACATTCGTTCTCATTAATTAATTGACTGATAAAGAACGAAAAATGTAATAAGTAATGGAAACAAATCGTATCTATCTTTATCACCCGTTACAGAACGTTTAATATAGTAGTAAGGTATGATTAACTTTTTTATTTACACAACAAAGAGAGCAACACAGCTAAAAAAAAACCAGCGAGCTTGAACTAGCCGTTATTTGCTACGGTCATATCGAGATCGCTTTTAGTTTTTCCCACAGACATCCGAATATACAATTAGACTGGACAAGCCGCCAAGTTTATAGGCAGTCCCAGTGTCGCAATCTCTTTTCAGTTCTTACCTGTGAAAAGTTATTATATTTCTTGGTAAATTTACTGATTCATTGCGATGATGGCATTTACAATTGCACAGATCATTTTGGAAAAAAAACGGTAATTTCTTCTAATATTCGTGCGTCTTGACTCGTCTCACAGAGCGTAAACTGGCAGCCAGTGTATGCTCGTTGAGTTACATTTGTCGCACTTTAAACGCGGCTTGCCCCATCTCTTGTATTGGGAAATCTGTGTTTTTCTCTTACACAAAAAGATAAAAAGCTTATGGCCTCACGTATGCTACGTTTGTTCGAATATAAACCTTATAGTTGATGGTACAGCTACTATTTCTAAGAAATAAGTAAACAACAGCTTGTAGGGGAGCATCACATATAAAGTTTTTAAATCCTAGGCAATTTTCAAAGGTCGTTCCATAATTACGCGCACGTGAAAGAAACGATCGCAGGAATCGAACGGTTTGCATGGGAAGGTTTCCAGGTCACAGGATGGATCCAAGCTCGGCATCGAATTGTACGATGGTAGAACGGGACACCGGCATTATATCAAAAAGTTCCTTAGGACACTCCCTATGAAAAAGTAAAATCTCTTAGGAGGTATAAAGACAGGACAGAGATACTGCAGCTGACTGTCGAAAGTGATCCCAACACCCGCCCATAGACTTATTTTTTATGTTATAGGTGTACAGGAAGGTCAGGGCGCTCATCTGATGTTAAGTGATACGCCTAACCATAACAGAGCGGCATTGAAGGAGAGCAACAACTGATAGACAGTTATTATCCTCCATCAACGCTCACTGCACCCGTCAACCGAGACAACAGATGTTATATCTCTTATACCCGGCAATTTCACTAGCTACAGTGCCCTCTTCCCGAAACACAAAAGTGCATAACACTCCTGTTTCTCGGGACGATATCTGGCACAGTGTCAGTGGCACTACGGTGGTACTTACCTAGACGACTCAGTATCGAGTCCACCAACTAGTAAAGACGCGCGCGATTGGATACCCTTGGGTTTTTAATGGGTAATTCCGTCACCTTGGCGGGCGCGTGGCCACGCGACGGCAACGGGCTAGTCCCACATAACCTCGCCATCCCCAGTGGCGGGGTAGACGAGTGTCTTTCCCTAAGCCATAAAAAGGAGTATAAAGACTCGAAAGCACTAGTGAGATCAGGATCACTGACAATTCGGACAGCACGCTCATGCAAAGCGTGAAATGGGTCGAGCTGGTATCTAAATATATATAACTCAAAGATGACTGACTGACTGACATAGTGATCTATCAACGCACAGCCCAAATCACCGGACGGATCAGACTGAAAATATGATATGCAGGTAGATGGTATGACGTAGGCATCCGCTAAGAATGGATTTTGATTAATTATTCCCCCTAGGGAATCAAAAAGGGGATGAAAAATAATACTTCTTAACGCGAGTGAAGCCGTGGGCAAAAGCTAGTTCACACATATAAATCCTCAACCAGCCTCCAGCAAACTCGTGCAGTCGTCGTTATATTCATTCTATTAAATTAACTCATTTACATAGCATTTGAGGCCGTATGGGAAACGTCTGTGATTAACACGTCCTGACACCCATTACTTAGACGGGTGACTTAACTGTACTTCAAATGATTTATTATATGACTTGATGACTGTCAATAAACCTATTACATCTAACGATCCGGGTTCTATCCAAATATAGTCATACAGAGAGAGTTACTCGTACAATAACACATGTTTAAGGCTAGAATAAAAAGCATCAACAAAGCTACCACATTATCTGATAAAAATCCATGGCTCCAAACTGCTTCATCATCATCAGCTCATTAGATGTCCCCACCGATGGGCACGAGCCTACCCGTATAGGGTGATTAGGCCTTAGTCGTCCACGCGGACTCAGTGAGGGTTGGACGACAAACTGCTTATCTTCTTTAATGTTTATAAAATATATTTTTTTGTACCTTTATCATCAGTGAAAAGCTTCCTATTAAGTTCTTTTGGAGTCTTCTTTCTCATCAGATCAAAACTACAGAAGCGCTTTTTTCAACATAGTATCAAAATAAAATTTTGTTTTACATTAGGAATTGAAATGTTTACTATTCCATTTCATTTGTTATTATCGAGCCAATCCTAAATTAAATAAATGAGTTTTGACTGATTTTTTATTTCTTTTATATTCATTGACACAGATTAATCTTGTCAGGAATGCATCGCCAGACGGTGTAAGGTCAATAATCTAGATTCTATTTTGATCTAGGTTATAAAGCTTTCAGGTTCAGTATGAATCGTGAGTTTTAACTACAATGTAATTTAAAAATACATGTATAAATTTATAAAAAACAAATTATATCTATTTGGACAGTCTCTCTACCTATCGTATCCCGCTGCTGAACTAGTCCCCCCCCATTCTGCGCCAGATATCCCGGTCCTCCCTGTGTCTGATCTAACCTCCACCAGCGACATTTTGCAAGTCTCTCGTCGACGTCCTACGCTAGGCCTAGACGCGGTCTCCATTCCGGAACTCGTCTGCTCCAACTCGGTCATCAATTTTGCGACAAACGTGACCAGCCCTCAGACAGCCTTTTTTGGATTCCATTTCCATTTCAATCAATCAGCCAACATTCGTCCACTGCTGAACATAGGCCTCCCCGAAAGAGCGCCAACTATCCCGATCCTGAACAGCCCGCATCCATCCTCCGCCGGCAATCCTTTGCAAGTCATCAGACCACCGCGCCACAGACGTCCCACACTACGCTTGCCAAAAGAGGTCTCCATTTAAAATACTTCAATAGCTCGTCAGTGTCTACCTGGCCCAGGATAACTGTTTATAGTCAATATTAAATCAAGTAAGAGTGCTTAGTAACTTAGGTTTATATCTTCTTACTCTACTTAGGTTTAGTTTATATCTGACGACCCATTTGGTGTTGCGTTGAGACGTCGTTGTAACACAAGGGTTCGATCCCGGGCAGTGCAAACATTTGTGGCATAATATGTCTGTTTCAAATAGTCTGGGTTTTCTATGTATAATATCATACATATTTAATATGTATATGTATGTTATCGTTGTTAAGTATCAATAATACAGGCTTCACGCTTAACTTGTGCTAGATGGCGCTGTGTAAATGTTAGTGGATATTTATTTATATCATAAATTGATAGGTCAAGTACAAGGCTCAAGTTGCAGTTTAATACAATCTGTGCAATAAAGAATTTTTATCTTATCTTATCTCGACATGAGACCTGTGCGGTCAGTCGGTGAGGATTCGATTATGCTTATCTCGTTTGGTTACTTTAACACAGGAATGCTAAAGCTGACTATATACGTATTTGACAATGAAACTTTAATATGCAATAACTTTAGTGTCAACACTAAAGTACTGTACGTGTATTTACATGTGTTTCGGCTTACACCCACATAGGTATGAAAATATATATATATAAGTACCACTGCAAAAAATATAATAAGAAGCAAATCAATAAATTTTTCATTTACACCACCTAGACCTAGTCGGCGACTCCATGGGTGTCAGGTTCAATCCCCAGGCAGAACAAGTTTGTATTGATCAAGATGTTGTTATAATTTGTATATATTAAGAGGAAATTATAATTACGTTTATCCGTTGTCCGTTCATGGCGCTGATTATTACTTACAAATATATACAATAAAATCCAATGTAAGGTTTTACGTCAATATACTTAAGCTACCTTTTCTTTCTACATTATTTCCACGCTCTTTCTATTCATCAATAACTGCTTCAGCAAGTCAATCGTAATCAACACAGCCTATTTCCCAAGCAACCTTGATTATATTCTGGCAGCCAGGTGACAAAGGGCGCTTAATGACGCGTCGTTATGGTCAATGGAGCTTTTTCATTAGCCCAAGAGGTTCCCATTTAAGGCACGGGTGGTAATTATAACTGAATGAGGTTGCCGTCAGGTCGTTTTATATCAATCAACTAAAACGCTGGAAAAATCGCTTAGTTTTTGGAGGCTTATAAATATTGTGTGAACTGCCAGCCGATGGACGACGACTTGCGAAAGGTCACTGTGGAGCTGGATGAGAAAAAATACTAAGAAAACGGGTATCAGCGTACTAATAAAACTCCGTTCGTAATAAATTAAAACTCTTACAGTATCTCGCGGTAACAGTGGGTTTATTGTAGTCAAGATTATAATTTAATCTGCCGTCACTACACGGCAAAAAACTAAACACGTCTCGAATGTCCGACTTAAAGGTATATACAGTTTACACAAACAAATGAGCACTTAATTATTTAATAGAGAACAATCTGAAATAAAAAATGTATCATCAAGAATGCTCTAATCAAAACACAACCCCTCAATTAGGAACTGGTTATTTTCCTTGATTATGCTGATACTTGTTACCTGGATCCACAGACATCCGAATATACAATTAGACTGGACAAACGCCAAGTTATAGGCAGTCCCATAGTCGCAATTTCTTTTCGTTCTTACCTGTAAAAAGTTATTATATTTCTTGGTAAATTTACTGATTCATTGCGATGATGGCATGTAACAATTGCACAGGATGGCATTTGGAAAAAAACGGTAATTTCTTCTAATATTCGTGCGTCTTGACTCGTCTCACAGAGCGTAAACTGGCAGCCAGTGTATGCTCGTTGAGCTTACATTTGTCGCACTTTAAACGCGGCTTGCCTCATCTCCTGTATTGGGAAATCTGTGCCTGGATATTAATGAGTCTCAACTAGATAAGTTTAAGCGACTCCAAAATTTTTGCATTCTGTTTGTTTTTGGCTTGAGGAAATATGATCACGTTCTGAGTTTCGTAAGAAACTGAAATGTTGCCAATTCGCTTTTGCCGGAATATGCATATACTATGTATGCTGTATAATGTACTTTTTCGTCCAACCACTCCTGCTTACCTAAGGTAGCGTTTAAGTTCCTTGGAGATGCACATCATCGTTACCTGAGATCGTCGGATACTTTACAATTGGAAATGCCGGCACACTCAACGAGTTTCACTGATATGTCTTTTACGGTTCAAGCAGCGCGTCTTTAGAATGCGTTACCTAATGACATTAAACTTGCTCAGTCCATTGGTAAGTTTAAAAATATGGTATATAGACTTTTCTTCCATTCTTTATTGTTATATGTATCTATTTATGTATGTATATTTGTGTGTATGTATGGATTTGTATATATATGTTTTAATGTATGTATATGTATAAGTTATATTTACTGGTGCGAGTATTTTTGTCCACGTAATTTATTAATATCTTTTTATTATAATATTCGTATTATAATATATAATTGATATATAAACGTTATTATTAGTATTATATTAATTTGCATTAATTTCGTACACTTGTTTGCCCCTATTCCTATGTATTTGATTTCTCCATCCTAAGGTTGCCTGAAAAATATGCCATATAACCGCCCATTGTACTTTCTTTTTCTTTTATTTTTGTTTTTTTGTGTTTTCAGTACAATGAAGAATTAAATAAAAATAAAATAATAAAACCCGGTTATTGTGTTGTCCGACTCTCAACCCAATAACTCACTCATTAAAATGCTATCAACATAGCGACGGCTCTATCTAATGAAACATAATATAAACACGCTGTTTTTATTCACAGATTGAAGGACACGAGAAGGAAAGATAACTTTAAGAAAAAGATCACGGCCTTGGAAACATTTTTTAAAATTAAAAAAAATGTGAATAATTGTCGGTCTTGTCCATGAAGTGGTCCATAGCAACAAGTAACATAATATAACCTACTATAGATATATTATTAGAAAATAGTGGTTCACATTTATACAGACAGGGTTCCAGTTATTTGTCTCATCATCAGCTCATTAAACGTCCCCAACGAGGGGCACGAGCCTCCCCGTATAGGGTGATTAGGCCTTAGTCGTCCATTGCGGATTGGACGACTTCACACACAACCTTCAAATCTCTTCGCAGGTGTGCATGAAGGTTTCCTCACGATGTTTTTCTTCACCGTAAGAGCGTCGGATAACGTACATATACTTTCGAAAATTCGATAACACATTGGTACGTGTCGGGATTTGAACCTCAGCCCTCCCGGTAGGAGGGCGACAGTCCACACCATTGAGCCACCGACGCTCTATTATCTATCTATTAGTTATTTGTCTATGAACCCTAAAAACGAATAATAGTTACGATTCCAGCAACAATTGTTGCTGAAAACGGTTATGAGGTTTGCCCCCAGTTCTGTTTATTGCTAGAAGCTGAACCAACCTTACCTGCATGTAGTTCCATCTCACCGAATACAGATATAAGCTTTAGTGACCTGCCAACATGCACTGGCCAGTTCGGCGGGTTACGGCTCAAGAACGCCGATGTTGAAATTTATTTGAAGTGTTATCCGATTATGGACGTTATAGCTGTAGCAGAAGTAGGAAACAAACATATCATCATCATGAAACTTATCGGCGACGCATTTCTTTGCCTTCCGGTATTACAAGTGTACATAGGCAATGGCTTTACCATCAGATGAGCTATCTGCTCGTTTGCCTGCTATCCCATAACAAAATAGTAAAACCCCGTAGTAGGTTTTTTACAGTGAAATTACCGGGTATAGAGACCTTACATCTGTTGTCTCAGGTGAAGGCCGCAGTGCGGCATTGATGGAGGATAATATCTGTCCATCAGTTGTTGGTCTCTTTTAATGCCGCTCTGTTATGGTCTGGAGTATCACTTACCACCAGGTGAGCATCTAGACCGTCCTGTACACTTATGACATACACTCACCTTGTCTGTTTTTGCCACCTTGCTGGTATGTAGTTTGGCTGGCTATTGTTTCTTAATAAAACTCCACAGTTACTTTAACTAAAAAACACTCATCATGTACTTTAAGAAACATAAAATTGATATAAGTTAAATTTCAAAAGTAAAACTAAAACAGAAATTTATAAATTAAAAAAAAGACATATAATTTGATGCAATATTTAAAGTCACTTTGTTAAAAAAATAGAAATTATTTTATAGGCCAATGCAATAATTAATGAAGAAGCTACGAGATTCGGGAAGAGTGGCGGGCTTTCGTAGCGACACAACCGCGCTATAGCGTAGCTCGTAGTCGACTGTCTCATTTTAGAACCTGTAGCATGCTCAAATATTTGCAAAGCTTGGATTGTTTGTTGAAATTCAGGTTTTACGGAATTGGAACACATTTGTTAGTGGTGTGAATCCCATTTCAATCAGATTATCTAATGTGGGTTACACCTAATTAGTGTTTACGTTTTAATGGTATTAGGTATTAAAAGATTAAGTTAATGATGCGGATTATAAAATAAGAATGTTGCTTACCCTATTATACCTGTTCAATGATGTATAAAATCGATGTATAAAATGTTGAAATCATTAATTTTTCCGCCTTTTATCTTATTCCAGCATTGTTTTGTGTCCGGCCCTTTGTAAATTGGATATTGTTATTTTAAACAATCATATTTTATGATGGTACCTTATTAGAATGTTTATTTTTATAGATAGTACAACAGTCTTAACCATTCAAACAATTTCATTAAACAAATTATTTAGTGTTCAGTTTAAACGAACCATTGAAATATAATGGTAGTAGATGCTCGTGGTTATCTGTTATAAATTACTGGATTGGTAAATTTGACTTTTATTTAACAATTTAGATTGATAAATATTTAAACATCAATGTCTTGACCGCGTTCGTTCAGGATATTTTAACAAAATAAAAAAGAAATACTTACCACTATTTTTCTTTACCAATCCGTACTGGGCCCGCGAGGCGGGTTACGGCCCAGTCTTTTTATAGCTATACAGTGCGGGAAAGCCTGTGCCCTGCCGTAGGCTGTTATAGGCTAATGATGATTTCATTTTAATTTGATCAAAATTCAATTATCAAGTCCATTAAATACCGATCATAAATTTATTCCTCCTACAACACTTGACAATCGAATATCGTTTCAAAAGTCTCGACTAATGAGTTCCAGATCGTATCGAACAAGCCAAACGAAAACTGGCGTTCCATTGTCTGGATCTGACGGCAACTCGATAACTTCATTCGATAACACTCGACTGAACAATTATTCAATCGAATATTTGCATTTTATGTATTGTACATAATAAGAAAAATAGAGAGCGTCGGCGGCTCAATGCTGCGGACTATTGCCCTCCTACCGGGAAGGCTGAGGTTTAATTCCCGCTAAGTACCAAATTTTTTTGAATTTTCGAAATTTTATGTACGTTATCCGACGCTCTTACGGTGAAGGAAAACATCGCGAGGGAACCTGCGCACGCCTACGAAGAGATTCAAAGGTTGTGCGTGAAGTCGGCCAATCCACACTGGGCCCGCGTGGACGACTAAGGCCTAAACACCCTATGCGGGTAGGCTCGTGCCTCTCGGTGGGGACGTTTAATGAGCTGACGATGATGATGATGTATTGAACAGTAGATTTTAAACTAGGAAACAATGAATCACAAGAAACATTTAAGATTGAAAAAGTGTCCTTCTCTAAATTACAGGGTCTAAAATGTTTTGGTCCACCAAACTACTGTACCTAGCAATAAAGATTTGAGTATTGAAAAAAAAAGATAAAATTATTTTTCATACATCTTCATTCTCTAGTGGCCTAAACGTTGGTTTCAGATTGCTGCATGGCCCGCGGAATTATTTCGTAACAGCGTGCATCGCGACAACGACATTCGAAACTACATATCAGACCCGAAATAAACAGGATTGCCTATTGGAGTGAACCAACACGATACTATGCATGTAGTTTATACTTCCGACATGAGAACGTTTCTCCCGTGGACTAATATCCGTGTTCAAATATATATAATGTATGTACATGTACCTACTTCATACTCAATATTGATTTCACAAAACGTACGGCGCAATTGGAAATACAAAAGATTCGTTTAGAATCCGGATCAATGTAAGGTAATGTAGGGTTATGGGTTTAATCTTAACCAATAAAAGGATTTAATCCGCTGTACAACATTTTCAAATGAAAGGTATTGGAAAGATGAATAAACAATACCGTTGTTATGAGATCTTCAAATGTAGGTGTATGTGTGAATTTTATTTTGGTTTAATTTATTGAAATGTTGACTTGTTGCGAAAATAAATAAAATATGCTATCGTGAATTTTTTCTTACATCTCAATATCTCAAACTGACGTTATGAATATATCGACATATCGAAGACTTTTTTTAAGGAGGAATAAAGGTAATACAGTGCTATGAGTTTGATGTATGGGGGAGAAAAACATCGTGAGGAAACCTGCGCACGCCTGCGAAGAGATTCAAAGGTTGTGCGTGAAGTCGTCGCACTGGGCCCGCGTAGACGACTAAAGCCTAAATATTCTACCCGGGTAGGCTCGTGCCCCTCGGTGGGGAATTTAAATGAGCTGATGATGATGTATGGGGAGCCCTAGAATATATAAATCAATATCGACTTTATTACCAAAATATTAGTATTGGAATTCGAACATATTAACAGTGAATTAAATGTAATTCGGCTAATTTAATTATAGTTAAACTTACAATACTACTACTTTTCTAGAATATATTATTATTTTTCAAGTTTCTTGTCAAAACCTTGTATCGGTTCACAGAATACATATATTAACAAAGTTTGTATAGTGTAGTACGAATAGTTTCGGAAAAAAAAGGGTGTGACATACGGACGGACAGGCAGACAGACATGACGAATCGATAAATATATCGGTTCAGTTATTGCCATCTCGCTATATAACCCTAAAAATTTATATGTAAATGGAGGAAGGATGAAAAATGTTCAGCACCTTTGATGAATGTTTCAAAGAAAGTCGATTCATAAATAGGAATGAATCTGCCGTATTTCTGATATACTTCAGAATGTAAATAAATAAGAGTCGATCGTCGAACCTTTAAATCTTTAAGTGCGAAAGCGAAAACACTTTCTTAGATGATATTTTTGCTTACAAGGCCTAGAATATGTATCCATTTTATCTTACTAAAAGATCTAAAAGCATCTGGAGTCCAAGGAAGCCCATAGTTTAACCTTTATTTTAACTTATACTGAGTAAATATCCTTAGTGAAGCGAAACGTGGTCGCTCACTAAAACAGACTAAAATAGGGCCTCTGAAATAGACTCAAGGTTGCTCAGCGTCCTATGGATAGGGCTATATTAGGTGTTTCCTTACGCATTAAGATCTGAAACGAGGATATATGTAGGACAACTAGGGTGACCGACATAGCCCACAGGATTAGCGAGTTGAAGCGTCAGTGGGCAGGGCACATAGTGCGTAGAACCGATGGCCAATGGTCGGATAGGTTGTCGAGGGGTGTTCATGGAACGCGAAACAAAGCGTAGGCTGACCTCCAACCAATTGTACGAATGCCCTGGTTAATGTGGCGGGTAGCAGATAGATGTCAGCTGCTAGGGATAGCCCGTGTGGCATTCATTTGAGGAGGCCTTCGTTCATCAGTGGACATTAGGCTGTAATGATGATGATGATAAGTAAGTTTAGTATCCTCGACACATATTTTCTACATGTTAATGAACTCGTAGTAATAATTTGAATTAGATACTGTCAAACTTCGTACGAACTAAATAAATAAAAATTATATGAAAGTAATAGTACCATCTTTAATGTTTCGATTTACAAAAGGTAACTGATTGCTAAGAAGAGAGATGCCCTACATCTTTATGGCCAATAATGTTCAATAGCAGAATTAA
Source organism: Leucinodes orbonalis (assembly GCA_019425675.1). NCBI lineage: Eukaryota > Metazoa > Arthropoda > Insecta > Lepidoptera > Crambidae > Leucinodes > Leucinodes orbonalis. The sequence goes on along the minus strand of PQWD01005184.1, from coordinate 147,888 downwards.
GACTTAGGATTGCAGACAACGAAAGCCATTACCTATATGCATTGAGCGGGATTCCTTTTCTATGTATATTACTAAAGAGGCTTACAGATTCAAAAGCGGTACTAATTATGCCTTTAATATGACGGCAAAGGTTCAGTATAAGAGTAATGTTTGTTTTGGCGTTTTTAATGTAATATATTTTTATTTTATTTATTTGATCAACGTTCATTTATAACCTTTTTTTATAACGTTCATATTTTGTGTATTTTTTTTGTACAGAGAAACTTAAAATATTATTAATCCAATGTTTAGAACCTTAAATGATGGCATTGTATGAAATGTTTTGTTTCCTTTATTACAATATTTATTTTGAGCAATAAATCGACATCATATTATCAGAAGAATATAAAGTTCCGCTGCAGCATAACTATGTAAAAGGTGTTACCGAGTAATTTAAATACACTAACAGCAAAGCCGAAATCATCCACTTTAACGGGGCGTTATTGGCACTAACATATCATTTCATATGTAATATAGATCCAAATACTGATAATATCTGTAATGACAGTTTCGAAAATGTAAGTCCTCACATCGCCTCATCGTATATATGACGTCATCTGTCACAAGCTATGACGAAGGTCGGATATACGTCATAGCTTAGAACCTATGTTAAACTATCTCTAATGAGAAATAAGTTTTTTGTATGTCATATGTCACTAGACATGAGTTTTATGGAGCCAGCTTAAGCTTTCAGAATTCACAGGGTTAAACTGAGAACAATGGCAATTTTTAAAATATTTATATTGATTTATTCACTTGTATTAGTAACATACAGTACAATAACAATGTTGTGAGAGGTGTTTAAAAAGTTACATATACACCTTTTAAAGGCATTGTGACAAAGTTAAAATTATTTCTAAAACAAACTTTTTACAATAATAACAATACATTTACCCACATTAAATAATATTTCACGAATATTTCAATTACATAACAAAGGCTACCTTAATTTTTGAAAATAAGGCCGCGCTTTGCTTGAGCTGCGTGCTTTAGCGATTCAAGGTTATATTTTACTGCGGGAAAAATCACCATAAAAGCGGATAATACCGCGGGGATCAGCAAGTTATTAAATATACTACAAGTATCATTAACACGACCATTTTAAAAAACTCTTTTCAAGGGCTTTACTTCAACTCTTTATGTTGACCCCAAATACTCTTTGATAATCCTAGTAATCCGAAGAGTGATACGCGCGGAAGTTAATTGAATCTATCCTCAAACTGACTCCCAAAAATATTCATAATTAATTCACTTTGATCGTCAAAATTTAACAGCTCGTTGGCAGGTAACATTTAAAGTCTGTCAGCAATAATGATGTAATAAGCTGAGATAAGATAAACAATGAACTAACTACGAAGACGCACACCAAAAATGACCGAACCGCATGTCAGTTACATAGTTATTTTTATATTTATAACATAAAAGTATTCATTTAAATTTAGCCTGAACGCGTCAATTTTTTTAAACATTATCATAGTTTGTTTTATTTCTACACATGGAGCTAGTATATTACAGTTAAAATGTTAAATTTAGAGCTCTATTATATTTTACATTTACCCCCGTGAGAAAACTAAATAAAATTAGTTGTCCTTCCATTATTTCAATATGTGTATGTTGTTGTATATTTAAATATTGTGTTGCCAAAATGTCTGCGACTGAGGCAAAAGTCCTTTATCGTCGACAAGAGCTTTAAGAGCACTACACTATGAAGCATCATATCATGTTACCTTTTACGCAAAATACATGTACTGTCTGTGATATGTGTTTCTTTTACACCCTCTGAGATCACCTTAGTGTGTAGGTATGTCAATTAATGGTTAATAATTAATAAAAGAGAGCGTCGGTGGCTAATTGGTGTGGACTGTTGCCTTCCGATCTGGAAGGTGCGGGTTCAAATCCCGCCTCGAATAAATGTATTTTCAAATTTTAATTTAATTAAAATTTGAAATTTAAGTTTTATAAGTTTATACGACGCTCTAACGGTGAACGATAACATGAAACCTGTGCATGCCTGGCAAGAGACTCAAAGGTTGTGCGTGAAGCCGGCCAATCGCTCTAAAGTCGCACTGGACCTGCGTGGTCGACTAAGGCCTATACACCATACATCATTTACAGGGTAGGCTCGTGACCCTCAGTAGGGACGTTGAATGAGCTGAGGCTAAAATTAATGAAAGTATTTGCAAAAAGAAAGATGTTTGTATGGTAATTAATTGATACGGTAAAGCTGAAAGACTGGATATAAAAGATATTTTTGTGTTGTAATTTTTAAGTATATTCTACAATAACTATATATCTCTGTGGGATCCGGAGTAGTAGCACAATGTGACGTTCACTAGGAGCGGTTCACCTAGTGAAGGTCAATTTGTGCTATATTTTTAGTTTTGTTAGGACATTGCAGGCTGTATCACCAGATTCTTTGGAGCTTTATTAAGTTTTTAATTTGAATCATGAGCTTTGCTTGCGATGAGAGTAGTAATAGATATTTTAACCACATTCAAAATGTGTTTCTTGTCAGTTTCAGTCAAACTTTCAGACGAAGTTCTTGTTATACAATAAACAATCTCCACAGGGTTATAATTCATGACAATTTTGCATACACACGTTTTCAATTTGTCACCAATATGCCAATTTTATCTTGATCCTTAAACTGCCAAATTAAACCTTGCTGCTCTTATATTAAACACTCACAATTGTGGCAATATTTTAAACTAATAGTATTAGCAGATTTTATCCGCAAAATATACGACACAAAAATGCAAAATAAAAGACATTATGTAATTAAATTTCGAACTCAATTTTCCCGTATGATTAACCGGAAGGTTAATTTTATTAAAAACCAAAATCGATTTACCTCAATTTATCTAACATATAACTTTTTTGAAATTATAGGGTTGTTTTTCCCCCAAAAAGCAGTTGCAGTTGCCACCTTAGCTTATACATGTATAAATCATCATCATCATCGGCCCATTGTGCACAGGCCTTCCCGCACGGCATCGCTGTTGGGACATTGGGCCGTAAACCTCCACGCGGACCCAATGGGGATTGGTGCATGTTCACGACTACCATCCTAAGATTGTAGGCAGGACCGATGGCTTTACGTGCCTCTGAAGCATGGACTCATTTTTCTTTTCTGACAATAAGTTTATACAGCCTGCAGTGTCCTAACTCCCTGAAAACCAGCGCCCCGGTACGCTTTCTGTATGCCAGGACAAATGCTGAGGGAAGTCCTATTTGGCACTTATTTTTATTAGTTTTATGTATTTTATTGTGTGTCACATAAATAATTATTTCTTTCTTTCCTAACCAAACGCGTAAAAATAACACGTTTACCCACGGAATTCAAACCCACGACCTCCGGGATATGCAGCTGGACGCTGTGTCCACTAGACCATGGAGGCAGTTATAAATGTCAGGGCAAACCGTCGGTTTCATAGTGTACATAAATGTGTATCAAAATAAAATGCTCCCAGTAATATCTTAGACACAAAGTAATGGATTGAGGAAAACGCTTCGGGCTGGATGACATGATAACAAATGATAAGAATGCATTAAATAAAAACGTAATGTATAAAAAAACAGTTTGTATTTACTGGGACGAAAGGGATCGATATTAACATGAATATTCAATTATTTATACAGCCCAAGCCCATACACGTCCCCACCGAGTAACCCCCGAGTACCCCTACCCGTAAAAGATGTACAGTCCTTAGTCGTCCACGTGGGCCCAGTGCGGTTTGGCCGACTTCACGAACCATCCTTGAAACTCTTCGCGTGTGAGTGTTCAACAGCCAAGTCACACAACATTAACCATAATAAAGTAAGCGCAGTAAGGAACCTTAGACTTGGCACGCCTTTGTCTTGATTTCATTACTTTTTAGAGATAATCAAGCAGCCCCATCGAGACTTGGCAAGATTTTTTACAGAATGTTTTTGGTGAGATGATATTTTATTCTTGATAACGAAGTACTAACTTCAGTTATAAATATCAGGTTTTAAAAAATATTTTGCTTATAAGAATAAGTTTTTCCAACATTCAAATTTTGAATAGAATACATTTATTTGCACAGAGTACATGCCAAGATAGGTGTTACAAAGGTGGATATTGGTACGTAGTATATTCTGCCTGATTAACGCATGCAAATATTTATTATCAAATTACACTGTTGTTGAAACTTGTTCATCATCATCAGCTCATTAAACGTGCGCACCGACGGGCACGAGCCTACCCGTAAAGGCCTATACAGCCTTTACGGGTAGGCTCGTGCCCGTAGTCGTCCACGCGGGCCCAGTGCGGATTGGACGACTTCACGCACAACCTTTGAATCACTTCGCAAGCATGCGCAGGTTTGCTCACGATGTTTTCCTTCACCGTAAGAGCGTCGGATGTCGGATGGCGCGTGGCGACAGTCCACACCATTTAGCCACCGACGCTCTACTAACTTGTTACTTATACAATTTTCATTTATTAATTATTTGTTGCTGGGAAAGAGGCAAAAATAATTTTTATATTGTATCAAAATTTTGCCTACTCATTAACCATAGGGATTGAATATCATATAATACCCGGCCCTTATCTCCTAAATATTCTGTAATATAATGTAAGTAACGCATGACTCGTCACCTATGGAATGATTGATGCATCCATTAACCCTGGTCGAGGTCCGAGGGTCACAATTCGGGTACATATTTCAATTATTCGAACAAAAAAAAACCGACTTTATCGACAGTTAATAATAAAAGCCATACCAATCTTAAAAGAGAAATAATTGTTTTGATCTTGAAATCGGTGCCAAATAAAAATGTAAAGTTTACTAGGTGGTAGACTCGATACTGAGTCGTCTAGGTATATACCACCGCAGTTCCAGATATCATCCCGTGAAACAGGAGTGTTATGCATGCTATTGTCTCGGGTGCCGGGCGCAGTGCGGCATTGATGGAGGATAATAACTGTCTATCAGTTGTTGGTCTCCTTTAATGCCGCTCTGCCATGTTCTGGCGTATCACTTACCATCAGGTGAGCGTCCACACCGTCCTGTACACTTATAACATAAAAAAAACTTTTTATCCTATCTTTCTTATCCCTTAAGGAGACACAATACTTATATGCATAAAATGAAGTTCATAGAACACGTATTCTATGATTAACTTAAGCTTTAGGAATAAGAAGGCTTTTAATACTCATACCCAGACTTACCTGGAAACAGACCCAAAACTATTAAATACGTATTAAGTAGCCTAGCCTTATGGGTAATATGTCACAGACTAGGGACAGTGATCTGGGACACCTTTTTTACGTTTTGTAGGTTTCTTAGTTTTTATTAGTGTACTTAATATTTATTTCAAACAATATTTAGAAAATACATTTGATTTAAGAATAATACGTATTAAATATTATCTTTTTTAATTTTCAATACCAATGACTGTAGTAAGTTGTTTTTTTCTCTCTTTTAGTTAAGACACAAGATTGCTGTAATTATCATTGTTGAAGTACCTCAACTGTTTTTTTAATTCATCGTCCGAACAACTCCAGATCTTGAGTAAAATATCGTGGTTAACAGGTAACGGGAAATGGAAAAAACCTAAAACCCACTGGTACGTGGCGGGATATGAATCTGCACCCTACAGATCGGAAGGCAACAGTCCACGCCAATGAGCCAACGACGCTCTTAAATATAAAATGGTTAATTAAATTCAAGCATAATTTATAACTACTTTATTTTGTAACAAATTGTAAATAAAAATATACAAACATTAAAATCTTATAAAAATATCAGCACCGCATATATTTAGGAAACCAATACCTAAAGTTTAAGACACATAATAGTCTGTTTCTTATATCACTAATTGGGTATTTGACACCACTAATCGTTGACGCACTTTTTATGAACTGGCAAAAAGGAACGTTTCCATATATTTAGTAGAGATTATTGATATGTGACGTCATTCCTCACTATCATCAATTGACCTAATATTTATTGGTTTCAGTGGATTTAAAAATACAATATTGCAAATAAACAAAAGTGATCAATAAAACGACATATGAAATAAGGTGCGATTTTGTAAAAATAAGGTTTGGTATTGCGGATGGTGGAGAATACCGAATTGTTTGTTTGCATATAGTTCACAGCTCCTCATGACAATTAAAATTATAATTTTAATGATTCCTTATACTAACACTAAACGTAATATATTTAACATTAAACGTATACAAATTAAACACCGAATAAACCTAGGTAGTTACAATTTATTATACATATAACAATGATTCTTCTCTGAATTAGAATTTATTCGCAGAAAAAATTAGAGAAAACAAATACTTTATCGAAAACCGCATCGAAATTGCTTCAGCCAAACGCAAGATAATCGCGGACAAACATACATACGTACTAACAGGTCAAACTGAGAACCTCCTTTTTTGAAGTTGGTTAAAAAATATATGATGGTTAGTTTTTATTTGTAATTTTCTACTGTTATCAGTTTAAACATTTGTATACATGGACGTGATTTTATCCTTATATTATGTATTTACAAAAACTTATGTATTCATTGTGAGGTACCCATAGAACAAAATCCTTGTCTTAATTGAGACTAGATGGAGCTGTGTGAAAGCTAGTGGATATTCATTATTATTTTTTAGATGAACAATAAAAAATCTAGATATTTATTTATTTATTATTAATTTACTTGATGCACAATCACACTCAAATAGTGTCCGCAGCAAAACTTTGCCCCTCGCGCCGGTTGCGTAGAATTTTCGTTCTGTTTCAGTTTTCACAATGACAGTACTGCTCGTGTTGATTTTGTACCCTTTCCGTGACGTGTTAAGATCAAAATTAAATAAAAATAATAAATATCCAGACATTCACACAGCGCCATCAAGTCCCAAGTTAGAAATTGAAAAAAAAGTGTGAAGCCTGTATTATGGATACTATACAACCATTTCAAACAGACGTGTTCATGCACACAAATGTTTGTACTACCCGGAGATCGAACCCGGAGCCCTTGGTATTGCAGTCGACGTCTCAACCGCAACACCAAATAATAATAATATAATAATATTTTATTTCCCAAAGTTACATATACATTTGGCGTGCAGTTTTAATCTAGCCTCTACACTAGGCTGAGCCTGTCCTGTGGAGGTCAATACCTTGTTTACAAAATAATTATACTTTTACATGTTGGCACTACGTTCATTAAAATCCAAATTATACAAACAAATTAGGAAAATGTCTATTGCTAGCTTTAAGTAAACATAATGGTGGCTCTGTGGTAGGTGAAGTGTGAGTGCATGTGAGGAACTACTTCACAATTTTTAAAAGATCCTCTGCTTCAATGTAACTGAGGCTCAGAAGTGTTTTAAACAATACGGCTTTTGCTTCCTGACTGTTTTGTCTACAAGTTTAAGACGGTTGACAACTTGGTTGTAAAGATAAGGAAAGAGGTGTGGTCTAAAACGCTGGGCGAAACTAGTTTTAGATGGTAGGCTTGGCATTTTGAAAACTCTTTTACTCTTCATGGCGCTGTATTCACTGGATGCGACTACTGTTCTGTTAAATGGGTCGTCCAATTTAAATGAATAATTTTATGTTATAGATATGAGATTAACTTTACGTATGTGTAGTGTGGCTCAGACATTGTTGTTGTTAGATCATTGTTTATCTTAGAGCTATAATGAAAAACCTATTGTTTGTGTATCATTCAATCGTCTCTAGAGGTCAAAAAGTTAAGCAATACCTTAAAATATTCTTATTATAATATCTCTTTGAGGTTAACATTATGGCCTGAATGACGACTTCACTAATGAGAACGTCATTAAGCTAGACTAATGACTTTCTTATTTACCATTTTGATTTGTACATAACAATTTAACTAAATCGTTTTATAATTAGATGTTTGTGTAGATTAATTTAACATATATATTCAATAAGATATAGTTACATATATTTTCAGTCGATATCAGTCTAGATTTTAATATGTTGGTCCTGAAACTTCTCAATATTAGCATAAAAATGCTTTAAAATTCTAATGTATATGCAAACATTTCCAAAAATTAGTACAACTGCAATTTAATTAATTTCATTTTACGATGTTTTATACATAAATATAGTTAGTATATTTGTATAACCATGTGACACAATTTTAACAACCAAAAGGCGAAAACATTTTGTCATACGTTTTTTCACTTTCACAATCTTCGATATATGGTAAAAACCTACACGTATCGCACACTGAAAACAAAAATGGCAAAACATGTAATGCTTCAGCCTTGTTTCAATAATTTCATGTGAACTTACCTACCTTTGGTTAAAGAATGAAAAATGTAATAGTAATGGTATTGTATAAATCGATAAATATTGCTTCTTCAGTTAAATTTATTATCAGTATATGAAGATTACAGTAATTTTAAAAAACTTTAAGTACTACACTGACAAAAGTGGATATGTTAATGACATTTTTGTTTGCAATGTGCGATATGTTGCGTTCCTCCCAATAAATATAAGATAAAAATATCTACACAGTACCTACTAAAACCCTGTTGACAGTTACTCCTTGACTAGATACCCAAGCTGCTTCAAATCCTTATCAAACTTCTCATCGCGATATTTCTTTAACTTCGACAGCCAAGTCCCGAAACTAGCAAGGTTTCTACATGTGCCGCCATATCTAACTGGCAGGCATTCTAAATCGATATGCTCCTGTAAGGATTTAAGATTGCAGCCATGGAAGAAGATTTTGTCCCAAGTCTGACGTGGAATAAATCTTTTGAAGAGGTAAATGAATGTATTGAGGATCCACGAGTAGTTGATGATGTGACAAGTTTTCAAACGGCACGGCACTGTTAACTGAAAATTTAAAGAACATATATACATGTTTCACATTGTTACTATTTCAAAATGATAATTTTATTGTTTATCTCAAATTTAATGTGAAAAACATTTAATATTTGACCCATAAATTGATCTTTAAAAATTATTAATGCGGCGCCACATTATTGCTATCTATAAAGTATAGCTATAGAGAGATGCTATTATCATTATTCGACCCACAAGATGTCCAATGCTGACCAAAAGACTTCTTCAATAATTTTCACTTTCACAGTGAATACTACTGTTGACAGAAGTCTTAACAGTATCACCAGGTAATAAAAAACTGGTATCTAACATACACTAGACAAATTTTCATCATTAGATATAACGGTATCTAGGACGTATCACGTTCTGTAGCCTAGCTTCTCTAGGAATGTAAGAAAGATAATAGGGGAGACTTATTATTTCCAGCAATGGAATACGATAAGTTGAAGAGAACCTAGCTTGTCTATTTAAAAAATACTAAATATAGTTAGAGTGGTGTAAGGATGGAGAGGACTGGGATTCTGGTGCAAAGTGTGAGAGACCTATGTCCAGCAGTGGACTGCAGTAGGTTGAAGAACGACAAAGAAACAAAACTTTGAAATATTTACCCCCATCAAGCATACGATCTGATGTGCAACAGTCGGCGTGAGTGTAGCCACGTGCCTTAAAGTAAGACCTTCAAGGTCCACTATCACAGTGCCCCCAATGACCTGCAGCTTGGGCTGTCTCACTCCCACCTCCGTCATTAACATGCCAGCGCGGACAAGGTCTTCCACAGGGTACTCACTTGGGTCCCACATTCCTGCAAGTACATATATGAATAAAAAATCATAATACATCCGATGGACAATTTGTGTTATGATTTGTTAATAAATTCTCAGTTCTTGTAAGTTTTGGTCACTCCCAGGAACATATAAATATGTATGTATATGGATTTAAAGTCTTATTCTCAATTATAGACCAGTCTTAGACGTCTCACGCAGAGCACACGCAGCAGGTCTATAGGGAAATTGGGCTATTGCAGATGTAAGATGTTGAGTGTAGACACTACCCTGAAACCTTTTTTTACCACAGCTACAATTCCACGTGCCTTTTGAAGTTAAGAGTCATTCGACATGATGTTTTTGAGTAACCTCTCAGATGATCAATCATCACTATTGTGTTTAACTTGCATGATCGTCAACCCAATGCATGAAACCGAATTAAAGAGCATTCGGTGACAAAGATGGTAATGACGATTTTAATATGTGAGACAAAAAAATAGTTTTGTTATTAATATAGTAATAAGACTGGAAGCTTGAAGAAATGTATAAATATAATAACTTACCAAACCTAAAAATGGAGAGTCGTCCGATGTCGGGCCTATCGAACAAGGTTCCTTCGTAGGCGTCCTTGACTTTGCTCAGCCCCCATGGATCCACGTCCTTGTACAGGTAGGGATACTGCTCTCGGAATGTACAGTACCGTACTAACTGAAACACGATAGTGATACAAGTTAATAGAGGTACAGTTGTAATATTAAAAAAAAATTTTTGAGATCAAGTTTTATCTGTATTTTAAAAATATATAATTATATTATTTTGGGAAAAAATACTATAAAATATTATAGATAGAAATTAAATATCAGCCAAGACTAGAGCTCATCAGAAGTACCTCTATAGCAGTCAGTCGACGACAGTCATAGACAGTCGTCGAGGACTCTTTAATAATACATTGGCAAATAAATTGTGCTAGGTAGGAAGCCTATATAACAATAAACTATCTAGACGCACAATCACGAAGAAATATCAACCAAAAAATGTCCGAGCCTCTTGACAAACACGTTGACTTAAAGTTGTACTTATGACATAAAAAAATATTCATAAAAATGTCAAAGCGAGTCAAAGGATCCAAGGACCGACAAAGGATACTTAATCAAAAGTATGAGCATACTACCATGTCACTATGACATGTAGCGAGCGACAGGATTATGAATGAAAATTCTCCTCAACAGACGCGCTATTTTGCCGCGGACACTCTTTGAGGGTATCTAGTTAATTTTTTGTTTATTTAAGTAGGTAAGAAGTTAAACATCGATGAAAAGACGTATAACACCACCTACAGCGGCGTAAAATACCATTCTGTTTTCGTAACCAGGAAAGGGTAAAAAGCTAGTAGATAAAAAAGTGGGTATTAACCAGTCTGTGAGCTTTCGGTATGATGAATTTCGTCGCCCGCAGAAATCTCAACAGGAACTCGTCATCCGTTCTGAGAGGCTCACATTCCCCGCGCTCTGGAATTGCAAAAAAATAACTATTGATGAATAAAATTGATATAATTTTATGAAATCTGGCTGGCTGGTAATCTTTAACTTCATTATCAGCCCATAAGTCCAACTACAGGTTACAGGACTATTGGGAGTATAGCTATAAGGGGATCGGCCGTCTCCCATCACGTTAGTCCAATGTGGATAGGTGGGTAATAATCAACGGCTTAGCGTTCACTCTGAAACACGGAATCGTCTTTCATTTCCTACAATCAAGTGAAATTATAAACCCGTTTGTTGAATTGTTTGTTGATGCTTATATGGTTTGGATCATAGTGGCGAATAACAACCCCAAAAGCCTTAGAGGTAAAATCTATTCAAGTCAAAGTACACTAAAATAAGTAAAAAAAAACCTGGATTAAGCCTGGATAATAGCGAAAGCAAAAGGAAAGTACTATCTACTGTGGCAGAAAATTGTGAGATTAAGGTCACACTACACTTAGGTTTTTATTTGTATTTAGTGTATCACGCTTGTTATAATCAGATTAGTATTTGTTGTGAGATTTTAAGAACTGATTTTATAAAATATTAAATTGAATAAGAGAACTTTTAGAAATTATATCAATTAAGTTTAAACATGATATTATTTTTATTATAAGTTGCATACAATTTCAAGGATTATTAGCTAACGTAAATTTGAAAGTTCATCTATTCAACCTATCGCAGTCCACTGCTGGACATAGGTCTCCCCCATTTTGCGCCAGATATCACGGTCCTCCGCTTTTTCTCATGCAGCTCCCACCAGCGACCATTCGCAAGTCGTCGGTCCATCGGGCCGGAGGGCGTCCTAGGCGCTTGCCGAGATGCGGTCTCCACTCCAGAACTCGTTTGCTCCAACGGTCATCGGTTCTGCGACATACGGGACCAGCCCACTACCACTTCAACTTGCTGATCCGGCGGGCAAGCATTTGAAAGTACATATGTCACATAAACAAATAAATTCGTTCTCAACAATATCTTAAAATTTAAAACTTCATAGTTCTCAAACACCATATACATATTTGTAGTTATTGTTTGAACTTTTGTGACACTCCGAGAAAATTGAGAAATGCTTTTGCAATTCAAATCAGTAGTAATCCATGTTTTTGTTATGATATTTAGGTACCTGGCAAATATATTTATTTATGTCCTTTCATAATTGTTAAATTTCGTAACATACCTACCAACGATATTTATGTCAGGTGTCACAGATCACAGTTCGGGCTGAATACAAAGCCTGCTTGTGAATAAATACACCGTATTATTCTAAGCGTTGAAGACACAATAGAATAATGAAATTTTGTCATACATTTTTATAGAACTAGTCAGCAACTAAGTGGTAGACACGATACTGAGTTGTCTAGGAAGACAGACATCGTCTCATGAAACAGGAGTGTTATGCAACTTTTGTGTTTCGGGATGAGGACACTATAGGTAGTAAAATTACCGGGTAAATGAGACCTAACATCTGTTGCCTCTGGTGTCGGGCGCAGTGTGGCATTGACGGACAATAATAACTGTCTATCAATTGTTGGTCTCCTTCAATGCTGCTCTATCATGATCAGGCGTATCTCTTACCATCAGGTGAGCGTCTTGACCGTCTTGCACACTTGAACATAAAAAAATCAGAGAGCCTGGTGGTTTTAAAAAAGTACTCAAGTAACAGGTTCCAAAGAGTACAAGTGGGTAAGGATGAGTGGCTAATAATGACTTGCCGATAAACTACGGTGTACCACAGGGAAGTGTCTAGAGCTCAACTCTGTTCCTGGCTTCTTTACGAAGTTTGTTGATAAATAGCTTAGACATAACTTGTACTTCAAATTGTAATTCAACAAACTGTATTAGTGGTGTTGGTATTCCAAATAAAATATACAAAAAGATTAAGTTTATAAACGTCAGATTCTGAATGGCAAAATTTTAACGTTTGTTAAAGACACTATTCTTATCTTTTACGGTAACAGGGAGGATACAATCAAATTCGCACGAGCGAATTAACGTAGGTAATAAGTAGCTCAGGGATAATTTGGCTGAGAGCCGTCTGCGCTCGCCAATGCCCGGTGAAACTGTAAAGGCCATCTGCGGCCAACAGCAGTAGTCAGATCGAAGAAAAAGAGATAATGATTTAAAGCATACATAACAGAAATACTTTTGAAAAAATGGAGACAAAACAAAATAACATTGTGTAACCTATGTTTACAAATCATCATCATCAGCTCATTAAACGTCCCCACCGAGGGGCACGAGCCTACCCGTATAGAGCGTCGGTGGCTCAGTGGTGCGGACTGTCGCCTTCCTACCGGGAGGGCTGAGGTTCAAATCCCGACACGTACCAATGTATTTTCGAATTTTCGAAAAAATATATGTACGTTATCCGACGCTCTTACGGTGAAGGAAAACATCGTGAGGAAACCTTCATGCACGTCTGCGAAGAGATTCGTAGGTTGTGTGTGAAGTCGTCCAATCCGCACTGGGCCCGCGTGGACGACTAAGGCCTAATCACCCTATGTTTACAAATACTTGTATATAAATATAATATTTTCAAACACGTGATTGCACGTGATATAGTTACACGTTTTCTAAATAATGTGTATATTCACATGTAACTGTAAGTTTATTCATTTATGTTAATTAAAATGGCAACGAGAAAAATACCAACCACGTAAATATGCTCTTAGATTTCAATATATAAATATCATATTGTGAGCGTAGCGTAGGACGCCCTCCGGCTCGATGGACCGACGACTTACGAAAGGTCGCTGGTGGAGGCTGGATGAGAAAAGCGGAGGGAAAAGCGGAGGACCGGGATATCTGGCGAAAAATGGGGGAGACCTATGTCCAGCAGTGGACTGCGATAGGTTGAATGGTTGAATAGGATATTATGAGCAGTTAATTATCCTATAACTTTGGAGACCTAAGTCAATTCGACTTGCTACCTGCATGAGCTGGTATGGACCAAGTCAAGGAATTAGCGCAATGCTAATAGAAACATTTTTAAATTTCTGTGTAATTGCCATTGATACCGAATCTTAAGATGGTTTTCGGTAAAATCTATTTATAATCATCAGGGCCACGTGGTGGATTATAGCCCAATCTCCTTATTGCCCTATTGAGTGAGTAGGCATACCTATGCCCCTCTATACGTCGGCTGCTACACCAAGGGTTCCGGGTTCGATCCCCGGGCAGTACAAACATTTGTGTGCATGAGCATGTCTGTTTGAAATGGTCTGGGTGTTTTCTATACATAATGTGTATGTATTTAAAATAAAAATGATAAAGTATGTTGATCAGTTGTTTAGTACCCATAATACAGGCTTCACATTTAACTTGAGGCTAGATGGCGCAGTGTGAATGTCAGTGAATATTTATTTATTATTTCATAGGCTGATAAGAAGATAGAGAGACAACCCAATTTTACTACATATCATTTGGTTGATATATTTTGAATCGAAAGCTGTTATTCCAACCTTTTTTACGAAAAAACAAAACTTTTTATTTAGGACGGGTCATTCAATGATTAGCCTGGAATCGAGGACAGTGTTTGCATAAATAATTATAGTAACATCTAATTACAATAAATTAAACTCATACCATAGATTAAGTCTCTGAGCTCGTTAATAGCTGCACCCCTAGTACTTCTATCTTCATGGCACTGTTCATAAGCTAGTTCGTACAACTCGGGATCCTCAGTCGTGACCACCTCCGCTTCGAACGCTAACTCGAGGAAGCACTCGTACATTATGCTCTCCTGGTACTGCAAAAAAACCCATACAACATCCATTTTTACTAGGTGGTAGATATTGAGTCGTCTAGGTAGGTACCACCGCAGTGCCAGATATCATCCCGTGAAACAGGAGTGTTATGCACTTTTGTGTTTCGGGATGAGGGCACTGCAGCTAGTGAAATTACCGGGTATAGGAGACCTAACATCTGTTGTCTCGGGTGACGGGCGCAGTGCGGCATTGATGGAAGATAATAACTGTCTATCAGTTTTTGGTCTCCTTTAATGCCGCTCTGCCATGTTCTGGCGTATCACTTACCATCAGGTGAGCGTCCAGACCGTCCTGTACACTTATAACATAAAAAAACAACAATATTTACTTATTATTCAAATTAATGTTCTTAATGATCATTATCTCCTTAGCAAATGATTAACCCAACTGCTTTACGATATCTGACGTTAAGTCATGTATTTTCAAATTTAAACCACAATTAAAACGTAATAAACAATGGAAAATTTTTGACTGCATATTATAGTACACAGGTTTCAAGCGAGAGTAAATTGCTGAAAACAATTAATAGTTAAATTATTCAAATGAATACGAGAAATGTCATTCAAATATATACCTAACGGGCCGAACATAAGGATGAAAACTGATTCACAAAATTATAACTTATCAATAACTTAACATGTTGTTCGCCTATTTATATTGGTAAATTGAAACGGTTCATTTATGAATACTTAATAGTGTAATTCACTCCAAATTTTACCAATTCATGTAATGTATCCAATCCAATTATTTTCGTGCCATTTTTTTTTCTTATTACAAAAATGAACAAACTTTTGACGATACATTAAAACGTTTGTAAAAACAACAAAACGTGCAAACCATTATATATAACATCTAATATATAAGATGTTTAGAGCTTAATGTAACGGGTATTAACGTAAGACGTTTAAATGTCAAACATGGAAAGCGCGGGAATCTTACAAGTCCGCGTGCGATAATAAAAAACCATAGATAAAAAACCATAGATAAATAATTCACATTGAAATACAAAATGTCAAAATGCCATCGTTACTGAAACTTAAATTTACTGCATGATATTATAATACTAAAAGCTACCTACGCTGAGGACTTGTCCTCAATACTCAAAGACCAACAGCGAAACGACCTTCCGAAAATAGAGCCTTATCATATTGACAAACGAATGTTTAGAGCACTCATTAGAAATTACTATTAATCCCTATATTTTCAGAGGTTTAACTTAATATATGATTGAGTGCGTCGCCGCGTCGGTGGCTCATTGGTGTGGTGGTACGGCATAGTTATTTATTTATTTAGTTACACCAACAACATAACATACAAAACATTAAAAGTACACAATGTCCTTACAACTTAGACTAGTATGTATGCCAATTACAGGTGTACACAGCATTCACCGATCATCATCAGCTCATTAAACGTCCCCACCGAGGGGCACGAGCCTACCCGTATAGGGTGATTAGGCCTTAGTCGTCCACGCGGGCCCAGTGCGGATTGGACGACTTCACACACAACCTTCGAATCTCTTCGCAGGCTGCATGAAGGTTTCCTCACGATGTTTTCCTTCACCGTAAGAGCGTCGGATAACGTACATATATTTTCGAAAATTCGAAAATACATTGGTACGAGTCGGGATTTGAACCTCAGCCCTCCCGGTAGGAAGGCGACAGTCCACACCACTGAGCCACCGACGCTCTAGCATTCACCGATGACAACAGTTAAATAAATTAAACCATATAAAAACTTAATAAAAGACTACTATATACTTTATCCATAGTCAAGAAATATTGCAACTCAATAGCTTCACAATATTTTAGAATAAAAATGAACACACATTCTAAATGTATGTCGAAACTTTGTCTAACACAAGGTCGTTATGTCCAAAGAGAGTATATATCCGACGAAAAAACAAATTTGATTCGCTTTCATGAGTCGAAGCTGTTTTATATGGCATCGCTAAAGTCATTGACCAAGTAATTGGCCAAAACCCCCTGTTATACAACAGTTATATAATAAAAATAACAACACATGTCCCGCGTGTACATATTCATTTACGTTATGGTGGCTACCACTATCAACAGTCACCTATAGTATCTGTCGATAGGGTCAGCATGTATAAAAATACGGATAAAGTTTCCCTGACAATAAAAGCACGACAAAATTCGGCCAGTTCTTGTACGGCAAGCAACAAATATTAAGACATTTAGCTGGCATTTGTCAACAGAGTCCAGAAAAAAAAGCTGACAAAATTCATGGCTTGCGTAGTAAAATAGTGCAACAAAAATCGAAGTGATTAATGAAAAGAACAGGAATAACTTTTCGTAGGAAAATGTACTTGTCCACATACTTACATACTTTTTTTTTCAAATACAAACATCTTGCACATAGTAAACACACCAATAGAAACAGTCATGTTCATGCACACAAATGTTTGTACTGCTCGGGGATCGAACCGGGAACCCTTGGTGTAGTTGATGACGTCTCAACCACTACACCAGTTTAAGTTGTATCGGAATACCTAGAATTGAAAAGTGTCTCAGTGTTATGTAAATTAGTAGAATTGATGTCCTGTGTGTTGTTATGATTGAGTATCATGAGTTGAGTTAGTTGTTGTATTGATTTATTTATAAACATTTCGGACAGATAGATATCCTACCCAAACGATACTTCAGTGATATTGCAGTGCAGAGTATATAAACAGTTTATATTTTAACTATAATGGTTATTTTTTATATTCCGAGGACGACAGATATAAGAACTCGTACTTATAAGAGTTCTACAGTACATTTGGTTACTATCCTAACCCCACAAAACACTAAGTGGTTAACCGTATTTGCTGGGCCTTATTATTTTATATATAGGCCTTATATTAGAATCTATTAATTTAAATGTATGATGAAAAATATTTAAGCTAATTAATTGTTTGCCATACCCGAAAAGGGTCACTAAGTTGTAAGTACCATACTAAAACTTAAGAACCTTTGTACACTTAGTTGCAAATAAAACATTTGAATTTAGATATCATCATCATCAGCTCATTAAACGTCTCCACCGAGGGGCACGAGCCTACCCGTGAAGGTGTTTAGGCCTTAGTCGTCCACGTGGGCCCAATGCGGGTTGGCCGACTTCGCACACAACCTTTGAATTTATTCGCAGACGTGCGCAGGTATCCTTACGATGTTTTCCTTCACCGTAAGAGCGTCGGTTTAACGTACATATAATTTCGAAAATTCGAAAACACATTGGTACGTGGCGGGATTTGAACCTTAGCCCTCCCGGCAGGACGACAGTCCACACCATTGAGCCACCGACGCTATATATGCTAGATAATGATAATTCATCCTATTTGCTAAATTTAAAGTTACACAATCGTAATTACCGAATAAGTTTACATACAGTGTTCGTCAGTTGTTTTTATTACTCAATTCGCTTACCTTTAATTGAAAACTATTGTCAAGGTAGACAGTTGAAACATTAACTCAAAATAAATGTATAAATTAAATATAATATAAATTTAAATAAATGTATTCCGTCCAATGGTTTTGAAAGATTTTGACAGTGTGCCCCGTATTCTCGGCATGACCGGTTTTTATGCAACGTGAAGCGCTACAAAGGTGCAGGTCAAAAACAATGCTTTATGGATCGTATGAAATGCGGTGTGAAATGTCACTTGGTAATTAAAAGACAAGAATTAACACCTCAATATTTTGTGAAGGCTTTAAAAAATCATTTAAAATTTCATCAAGCCGTTTTTAAATGCCATTCAAGAAACTTATTGTTCGTTGATGTTAAGTGACAAGCCTAGCTATATCAAATGCAGTTAGTGATGATGCATTATCTATAAGTTTACTCTAATATATTCTATAGTTCACACAACACCATCTAGGCCTAAACAAAGAATAGTTTACAAAATACTAAACAACGGGTAAAAACACTTTTGTACTTTTTTTGTAAATACACACATATTTTACATAGAAAACACCAGACCAATACAAACAGACATGTTCATGCACACAAATGTTTGTACTGCCCGGGGATCGAACCCGGAATCTTTGGCGTAACAGCCAACGTTTCAACCATTACACCACATGGGTTGATATAATTACATAATAAATAATTAATATTGTAAATGGGTCGTCAATAATGGATAAATAAATAATTATTTTGTCTCAACACTGGCCTGCGCTCGTCACCCGGTTGTATGCTGTCACGACAAAGTTTAGTTTGTTGGAAGTTTTTTCATGTCAATCTTGACCGAAGGGATAAGGTAGATAGTATACTCGTATCTATAGGGTATAAGTTACACCCAACAGGTATATTTCAATGGCTATAGTGATCTGTTCTCGAAAAACAGAAATGCACAACACGGGAAGATATTTTAAGATAAATATATTTAAAATCAAGATTACATATAGCTAAGTACCTACTATAATGCAATTCGTAAAACTTCATGAGGAATGTATATAGATGAATCAATAATTTTATTAACGTACAAGTTATAATTATCATCATCATTTCAACCACGATATGTCAACTTTAGATCAAAAGCCTACTACGTAAATGTTTAATTTTTCTGCATTCAGCGGCACGCACTATTCATACATATCATCATCATCAGCTCATTAAATGTCCCCATCGAGGGGCACGAGCCTATCCGTAAGGGTGTATATGCCTTAGTCGTCCACGCAGGCCCAGTGCGGATTGGCTGATTTCACGCAAAACCTTTGAATCTCTTCGCAGGCGTGCGCAGGGTTACTCACGTTATATCCTTCACCGTAAGAGCGTCGGACAAACGTTCATATAATTTCGAAAATTTCAAATGACATTCGTACGTGGCGGGGATTTGAACCTGCAATCACCAAATCGGAAGGCAAATTGGTGTGGACCAATGATCCACCGACGTTCTATGCTCTCTTTATACTGTTACGAATTGACGTAATTAAAATGACATTAAATATGGCGGCTAATATGTGACGTTAGTCCACCATAGAGTATGACATGCGAATTGTCAAATAGCAAAGAGTCTAGTATGTTCTAGATATTTCGCGAACTATGTAGAATGACGTCGACGCTTCGAGCTCAGCGGCCGGACAGGTATATAAGGCGGACCGACGGGTGCGCCGGAGTCTTGTGTTCTACTCAGAGCGAACGAATTACTGCGACTACAAGAAGAAGCGAGTGATAAAGCGATATCTAAGGGATCGTCGAGTGTGATATAACAGTGTAAAGTTAACGAGTGATTATTACGTGTGTGTGCGGAAAGTGTTATGTTATAGTGTGCAGTGTTAATTACGGATTTTAGTGCGCGCGTTAATTGATTAAATAATAATAAATAGTGTTGTGTGTAATTAATAGTGGTTAATTAATAAAGTGTGTTACCGTGTTTTCTTCGTGTTTGGCAATAATTTATCCTGAACCCCCAGCTCGTAACAATACCTATAAGTCACTGTATAATTATATAATTCAATAGTCCATTCATTCATTAAATTATATTATTTTCTGAATATCATACACCTTTACATTCGTGTTGATGATTAATATACCAAACCATATTAATTTCTTGGCAGTTGAAGAAGTTGAATGCACAATGCATACTGTTACAAATCACGCAACAGAACGCATAAAACAGTGAACTTTCAATTCCGAATGCAACGCGTGTTAAGTTATGCGAGGACCTTAATCAGGGTTGCCACATTTAGGGGAAACAAAATCGGGATGATGGGGCATCCTTCAATGACGTTCGAACTTAGGTCCAATCATAAAAATATAAATAAATAAACAACCACTGACATTCACACAGCGCCATCTAACCCAAAGTTAAGCGAAGCCTGTATTATGGGTACTAAACAACGGATAAACATATTTATATATTTTTTTTTGTAAATACATACATATTATACATAGAGAGCACCCAGACCATTACAAACAGACATGTTCATGCACACAAATGTTTGATCGAACGGGGATCGAACCCGGAAACCAGTCGACGTCACAACCGCAACACCAAACCGGTCGTCAATCATATTATGACGAGTGTGACGGCAGTCTAAGAAAATAAAACTTTATTTTGAATTTATCATATAAATCTAATAATCATTTCAATGATGAAATTATTCATACTTTTCCTTTTTTTCACGAACCGATTTTAATAAGCTTATATCAAGTTTATTATTTATGATGTTATTTGAATCTTTCTATCGCATATTGTCATTAATCGGGACAAAATCGATAGGCCATCGGAACCCGGGACAATGACTTTGAAATCTGGACCGTCCCGGCAAAATCAGGACGGGTGGCAACTCTGACGTTAATGCACTTGACCGGATTCGTTATGAAGATCAGTGTAAAGGGCATTGCCTAAAGATAACACAGATCGATTTAACACCAAAATATCACTTGACTCGAAGGAGAACTTCATGGAGGAAAAGGTGACAATTATACGCCAATTAGTGTTATAATCATACATAAAATACCTGCTGTTTAAATCTGTTAACAAGCAAGCAGACCACCCTGGTAAGATCTTACTTTTTTGCCAGTGACCACTTCATGGGACCCGTAATTACATTCGAAAAATTGGCCAAGCGCGAGTCGGACTCGCCCGTAAAGGGTTCCGCAGCAGCAAGTTACATAAAATAAAATATCTTTATTTACTTAGGCACCTTCTACAGGTTTAATATGAGAAAATAGTGGTTCACCGTTTATGACGTATAAAAAAACTACACGTCGTTCAAACTAAATTTCGTTGTTAGATTTCATGGTGATGTACATCATATATATATATTTTTATATACGAGTATTTCTTTACTAAAGTTTCTTGTCAGAATTTTATTGCGGTTCACAGAATACATATACGTAAACAAAGTTTGAATAGTGTAGTGCTTATAGTTTCGGAGAAAAAAGGGTGTGACATACGGAAGGACAGACTGACAGACTTGACGAATCTATGAGGGTTCCATTTTTTGCCATTTGGCTACGCAACCCTAAAAACGCCACGCAACCGCACACAATATAAATAGCGACAGTTCTTTACAAGATATGTATTAAATATCAATGTATATATTAATTACAACAAAAAAAGTAAAAGTTAATATATAAATTTCTTATATTACAGGCCAAGTAATATAATAATTATACAACTTTTTATTATGGGGCTAGAGGGGGTTGTGTGATTGGCTAAGGATATTTATTATTTTGTTAAACTTACAATTGTGATACAAGAAACAATAAAAACGAATAACCGCTAACTTAAATGTGTTAATTTAACTGTAGGTTACGACAAATATACCGCAAAGCCATAAACATCGAAATCTTAGAAGATACCTATTGCATAAAATTTGAATTATGCAATCAAACTATATGCATGATTCACACGTCTCATTATTCATGTTGCGGACAAACTGCATTTATACAGTCATTGAACAAATTGCCTGGGTATTATTATGGGAGTCATTACGCAATGTTTTGTATGACAATGCTTTGATTTGAGCTAGATTTATGTTGCTGGCTGAACTCGGAACATTTTTGCATTTATAAAATAAAAGTATTATCGTCATCATTATTGTTTTTGATAATGGTATACATACACGATACATCTTCATATAGTCAAAGTCAAAAACATTTATGTATTTCAAATTAGGCTTACAAAAAGCACTTATGAACGTCAATAAATATACAAAAATATAATAAAAAACAATTTAAATACTAAACTAAAAATATGAGTTTTGATGCTTTAAAAAAAAGGGCTTCAGTGGTTTGACCTGTTGAGAAAGAAGCACTCAAGAAAACTCAACAGTGTTGCCTTTTTTAAAAACAATTCCTTAATGTAACAATATATCATAAACACTGAAATAGCTGAGCAATTTAAGACCACGGATTTTTATCACATAAATATTCGTCAATAGTGTAGTACCCTTTTTAGAAAGGTTGTTTGATTCTAACTTTAAACATATGAAAGGGCAACTCTACAATATTTTGCGGTACCTAATTCAAAAACTTTATACATCTTCCTATAAAAGATTTACCTATTTTATGTAGTCTCAAGTCCGGAACAGCAAATTTGTTTTTATTCCTAGTATTAAAATTGTGTGAATCACAATTTTTCTTAAAGGTGTTATAGTATTTACGAACATAAATTCAATTTTCATAAATATATTGCGATGCTACAGTCATTATATTTATTTCTTTAAAAAGTTCCTTAAGAGAGTCACGTGGTCTAAGGTTATAGATAAAACGAATAGCTCTTTTTTGTAGCACAAATATTGTATTCATGTCGGCAGCCGAGCCCCACAACAGTAGACCATACGACATGACACTATGAAAATAACTGAAGTAAACCAATATATATATATATATATGTAAGTGTGTGTGTGTATACATATACACACATATTGTATAGTTTACACATATTGTATTTGCGACCCATTTGATGTTGCAATTGAGACGTCAACTGCAACACCAAGGGTTCCGGGTTCGATCCCCGAGCAGTACAAACATTTTTTAGCATGAACATGTCTTTTTTAATGGTCTGGGTGTTTTCTATGTATAATATATATGTCTTTACAAAAAAAATATAAGTATTAGTATGTTAATCCGTTATTTAGTACCCATAATACAGGCTTCACGTTTAACTTGGGGCTAGACGGCGCTGTGTGAATGTCAGTGGATATTTATATTTTATTAATTCTATAAATGATGCCCACGGATCAGAAAAGCACTTTTTTATAAACAATATATAAGTAAGTAGTGCTCACTCTCAGATGATTTCTTTTAACTACAAACTTAGCTTTCTACTATGAATGGATAAACATAAACATTTGGTGGTCAATGTTGATTTGATTTTAATGTGTCGAGTGCATGTGGGTGAAAGGCTGCAATCTTTTTCTTTTTCTTTTTTGTAATCCGTCAGTATCTCGTCAAGAAGATCCAAAGTAAACGGTCCTCGGTTTCTCTTTATTTATGCATTAAATTCAATGAAGTCAAATCTTAATAAACATTATCTTTTATCTATAAATCGACTCTTTTATCTAATTTATTTTAAATTATTGAATTATTGGAGACTGAGTTTTATATATGTCAAAAATTTTGTAAAAATAAAAAATATTAATTTTAAGCCATTGTTATTACAAATTAAAGATTGGATTTTATTTTATTCAGTAAACCAACGTTTTCAAGTCTTACTGTAAAGAGGATAACAACATAGACCACCATAGACCTGCACAGAGGTCTAACAACATATTTTAGGTTTGAGGAGTTTAGGCCTTATGGCCCATGTTTGTTTTATGACCTTAGAATAAAGTTGGTTCTTCTTAACGTGTACTTCATGCCTAAACCACTTAGTTAAGTGGTGAAATTATTATTTCCTCTTGAAATTGAAGTAACGGGCAAAACTTAGTGTTATGTAAATATTTCTCATTTTATTTCAATTAATATCATTATCATTACTGCTTAAAGTCCACTGATAAACGAAGGCTTCTGTACTAGGTGGTAGACTCGATACTGAGTCGTCTAAGTAGGTACCACCGCAGTGCCAGATATCATCCCATGGAACAGGTGTGTTATTCACTTCTGTGTTTCGGGATGAGGCCACTGTAGCAAGTGAAATTACCGGGTATAAGAGACGTAACATCTGTTGTCTCTGGTGTCGAGCGCAGTGCGGCATTGATGGAGAATAATAACTGTCTATCAGTTGTCGGTCTCCATGCCGCCCTGTCATAGTCAGTATCACTTACCATCAGGTGAGCGTTTTGACCGTCCTGTACATTAAACGATCCTACGCTCTTACGGTGAAGGAAAACATCGTGAGGAAACCTTCATGCACGCCTGCGAAGAGATTCGAAGGTTGTGTATGAAGTCGTCCAATCCGCACTGGGCCCGCGTGGACGACTAAGGCCTCATCACCCTATAAGGCTCGTGTCCCTCAGTTGGGACGCTTAATGTGCGACTATGACAGTGTATCGAAGACCAAATGCAGATCACTAAACGTCAATAACGTATGTTCAAAATCTAAGTCGTTTAGGCGCCGGGACCCTGACATTTTGGGCCACGTTTCACATTACTCGGTTAAGGTCTCACAGATATTAATATGTTACACGTCTAATGCAACTTTTTCCATGGAATATTCCACGCTGTTTGTTTATTGGAGTTAGTTATTAAAAAAAACAGGTACCTAAGTGATAATTATTTGTGTTGTCTATATTTTTAGAACAAATGTAACCTATACGGTTTTGTTACAAGTGATTGACATCAATTCTTCAAATTAAGTTATTTATTTATTTATTTGGAAAACCAACAGCTTCAAAACAGTATAAAAAAAATCACAATAATAACAATAAGCCAATTACAGGTCTTCACTTATAGTAATATAATGAAATCAACTTAACTACGATAACAACAAATCACAAAAATAACAAAACAAATAAACATATATGTTCAATATATATGCACATATATACATACAAATACATAAATTTATATACATACGTACACACAAAAACCTATACATTGAAGAATTGCCCACTTAATGCTTTCCTCGCCGCAACCACACTAGTGTTAAATAGGTCTAAGTCGACAGATTTAGCTACTTCATTAAAATTATCACAAGCACGCCACAAGTATTCATTTTGTCTGTAGTTAGTTCGCGACAATGGAAGAAACAGTAACGTCAATAACGTATGTTAAGCTAATTACACTATTAGTTAACAATCAATTTTGAGTTCGAAGCATACGCAATCGTAATAATACTTTAATATAACACCACCGTACCCCAATTTAGGTAAATAGCCTGTATTAAGATGTTTGTCCAGGTATCGAACCCGGAATCCTTGGTGTAATAGACGACTTTACAACCATTATTTACCATACATCACATGGATCGTCAATTATAGTTTTAGTCGAAATTCTGATTTTGTTGTTAAGTGAACATGTTAGTGAATATATATATATATATAATATATATATATATTGTTTTATTCATACGTTCTGAGTCGTGTCTATGTAAAAAAAATATTGAAATTGCTTATTTTGGTGTCAAATATTTCCTAAAATAATTCCAATATATCAAACATGTTTTGCAATGTTAATTAATCTGTTTAAAATTATCACACACTACAGTCTGTAAATTCTGGAAAAAACTCATATTATATCGACAGAAGTCTTAATGATTTATCAAATTATTATGCCTAGTTAGTTTTTATGTGAACTCGGTCTTTTAAAATAATAGAAAAACATACAGCTTCCTGTAAACTAAACCTGTCAATAAAGCGCGCGCAAAAAAAACAAATACGTACCGAAAAACAACTAAAGTAAACCACAGATAATATCACTCATTGTTCATACACTGACGAGCACACTGGCAGTCACACTGCGACTGACGGGGCCAAATAAAAACTTATCTAATAGTATCATGGTAATCGTGTAGGCGCCGGCGGTTGCGTAAACTTTATAGAAAAAAATGTTACAACATGGACGCATAAAAATATACGGAGTCTCGCTGACAACTAAAGTGTGTTAAAATTCGGCCAGTTTTATATGAAAAATAAGACATCAAAATTTGGCTCGCATCTGTCAACAGAGGCGAGAAACAAAACAAGGAAAAACATGGCTTGCGTAATAAAATGGTGCAAAAAACGAAGTGATTAAAAGGAAATAAAATGAAAACACTAAAACCTTCTCCTGAATATAACCAATACTTTTCTGAAAACCGCATCGAAATTGCTTCAGCCAAACGAAGGATAATCGCGGACTAACATACCTACTAACAGGTCAAACTGAGAACCTCCTTTTTTGAAGTCGGTTAATAAAATAGGAACACGTTTCTTAGTTAAATGAACAGTTGGGTTACATATTTCTAGTTTAAATCCAATTAAAAACATTCAAATTAATGTACCAAAAATATGAGAAAAGTTATTAGTCAAAATGAAAGAGACAACAGCTGTCATTGCGGGGACTCATACGCTATGACTTTCTACAGTTCTTGGGCTATGGCCGGGGATTAAGTTTTATTAAGGAACTTTTTTTTCAAAAACAAATATATACTAGCATACGCAATAAGTATGTATATATATGTACGAAAGGAAAAAAGCAATACGATACATTTTAAAAAAATCTTATTTCTTAATATTTTCAAGATGTTTTCGATTTCATTAGAAGACTAACTCTGGCCCTGTTTCTAAACAGCCCTGCGGCGTCCAACGCTAGTTTTATGTAGCTACAAAAGAATAAGCTACACTCCAAGTTAAGCTTAAAATTCACGTTAGATAACAACTGTTAAATCAAATTTAGTAAATTAAAAAATATATATAAAAAATTGAGTATAACATGTATGGGTGTTTAAAAAAATCTATAATGTTGAAAAAGAAGCGCTTAAACTTAACAATAGCCTTTTATAAACGTGGTAGTGTATTTTATTATTTTATAGATAACTTGACGTGACCTCAGAATCAAGTAATCAACTTTTTTTCTTACACGTATATAACATACATTCATATAAGTTTTGTTACATACATACATATATGTGTTATGCAAACAATGTAAGTTTTTGTTTGTACAACATAACTTAGTCTTGTATATTATTACAAGTAATCTGTGTTCTTGAGTTCATACTGATAAAGTTTGTACTAGTGACCTATCTAATGCACTTTGTTGCATCGAAATCTAATATGTTAATAGGTACTTATAGATATTAATTAGGGAACTGCGTAGAGCGGGATTGCATATCATAAATTCCTTACACGTTCATTCCTCAGCAAAGGTCTCCAATGACTTCCCGCCGACCGATATCTAGCGTGAACATCTATGGACCCCCGTCGTCCAATGTACCTACATATATTATCGATCCACCTGGTAAGAAGTACTTAATAGGATTTCATTTGTTACCTACCTGTAACAAAGTGATTACCTCTCTTATTTAATAAATACCTTAAGTCCGGAGCAGTATTAATCCAGCATACAAGCACAGATGGAAATGTCAGTAACCAAATTCAGATTAAAAACGCTTAAGTTTTTTTTATTGTTACTTTTCTTTTTGGCCAGTACTCTCATAGAACACAACACAAATCAACACAATTTCAACACAACATTCGATAGTTTGAAAATAGAACATGAGATTAACATGAGACAGATTTATTTTTATTTATATTTACAGTTTTCCTTTTTTAACTAGTACTCTCGTAGACTCTCATAGACACTTAACATAAATGAACACTATATCAATACAACATTAGATTGTTTGAAAATAGAATGATGCGTTAGTGTTGTTCGAGTGTAAACCGTTAACTGTTTGTGTCCGATGATAAGTGTATCAGTAACGTGTGATAACTGACGTCAGCTCAATGCCGTTTCTTGGGCATGTAATTTAGCTTTGTTCAAATGTACGTATTTTATGTAACTTTAGTAGAAAATAACAACAATGGCATCATTGTTTTTTTCTACGTAAATTGATGATTATGGTTGTTATTTTTAAAATTTATTATTACAGACTTCAGGGACTAGGTGATATTCGTCATTAAACATACGCTAATTGCTCGTTACCTATATCTTCTCTCTCACTCAGTCCGCTGCTGGACAAAGGCAACCCCATTTTGCTCCAGATATATATATATATATATATATATATCCACTGACATTCACACAGCGTCATCTAGCCCCAAATTAAGCGTGAAGCCTGTATTATGGTGACTAAACAACGGATAAACATACTTAAATACATACATATTATACATAGAAAACACCCTGACCATTACAAACAGACATCCTGCGCACAAATGTTTGTACTGCCCGGGGATCGAACCCGAAACCCTGGGTTGCAGTCGACCATTCAATCGCAACATCAAAAGGGTCGTCAATTGTTGACACAAAATTACAAAATGCAATTTACATTAGCCGTTCTCGGCATTATACGAGATACTCGAAGATAAAACCTGAATACAATAGCCAATTCTCACGTTAAAAGAAGAACCTTCTGTTTTGAATTAATAACACAAGGCTTGTGCTTATATTTATTACCGTTAATTTCATTCTTAAGTTGAAGCATTATAAACATCATCCAGCGCCTGGTGGCTCTGTGGCTGTTGCCTTCCAATCAGGAGGGCGCAGGTTCAAATCCCGCCACATACCAATGTGACTTCAATTTTTTTTGATTATATGTACGTTATCCGACGTTCTTACGGTGAAGGAAAACATAGTGAGGAAACCTGCGAAGAGATTCAAAGGTTGTGCGTGAAGTCGTCCAACCCGCACTGGGCCCGCGTGGACGACTAAGGCCTAATCACCCTATACGGGTAGACTCGTGCCCCTCGGTGGGGATGTTTAATGAGCTGATGATGATGAAACATCATGACGTTTTATATTATCGTGCTACTACAAACTCATATAATATACACGGAGTAAGTGGCGTGCACAGATATTATGAGTACGGTATACAAAGTGAGTGACACTTATCGCAAAAACAGTAAATAATCAAAATTTATTGTCCAATTGAGTGCTGTTGATGCTGTGTATAAAATAGTTAAGTTAGGCTTTAAATATACCATAATTGTACCCATGGCATATTATGGATGAGCAGTGGCGTGCACAGAGATTCTGGGTAGGGTATGCAAAGTGAGTGACACTAATCGCAAAAACAATCAGTAATTTATATTTTTGTCAAATTCAGTGCAGTTGATGACAGCAGATTACCTATGGTTTCAACTCTGTTGAGAAAATTGGGCGAATAAGTGGATATCATTTAAAATGTAGGTGATTTTCCGAGTTAGTAGTAGACGCACAGAGTATACATTGCTTATTTGTATATATGGAGTGCACGCCACTGGATGAGCGATTTCTTCTGGGACAAGTTATTTATGCTTAGGCTTAAGTTGCTCTTTTTCATTTATGAAAATAAAGTTTTCTTTTTTTATAGTGGTCTACCTAGACGACTCAGTACTACTAGGGCCCAATAATCCTTTAACTATTCTTTGCGGTAAGGCCCAGCCCTGTAGTGGAACATATTAGGCTGATGATAATTCGTATGAATTAAACAATTCTTTAAAACGTTTCCTATAAACGTGACAATGAGAAACCGGTCAACAAAACGCAAGCTAGCAACGCCATTTATCATGATCTGCAATTAGTGTCCGAGTCATGGGACCTAAGTGACACTAATTAGCATTTGCTGTAAAGGTACTTCCTAGTTGCTTCGTTATAATGAAATGGTGGTAAAGTAGCTGATAATGTTATTATTTCAGAGAAATAATATCGTTTTATGGGCTCTTTTTTACCGACTTCGAAAGCTGTGTTTATCAGTTTACTCCACAGACATCCGAATATACAATTAGACTGGACAAGCCGCCAAGTTTATAGGCAGTCTCAGTGACGCAATTTCTTTTCGGTTCTTAGCTGTGAAAAGTTATTATATTTCTTGGTAAATTTACTGATATATTGCGATGATGGCATGTTACAATTGCACAGGATGGTATTTTGAAAAAACGGTAATTTCTTCTAATATTCGTGCGTCTTGGCTAGTCTCACAGAGCGTAAACTGGCAGCCAGTGTATGCTCGTTGAGAGAACATTTGTCGCACTTTAAACGCAGCTTGCCCCATCTCCTGTATTGGGAAATCTGTGGTTTACTCAATTCGACCGTATTAATGTTTTTTATGTTTGTTCGCGGATGTCTTCGTTGTGTATGAATTGGTTTTGATGATTATTTTTTTGTTAGAAAGAAGATACTTCAGAGGTGGTTTCAAAATAAGGAACTTAGGGTTAAATGAAGGGAAACCAGAGAAATCGAACTATTAAAATTCGACTCATAGCATCTACGACTTCATTACAGTGTATTTATTCCAGTGATTATTTTTATTAGGAATCACTACGAATTGTAAAAATAAAAAAATACCGACTTGAAACAAAAAAAGATAAAATAAAATTTTCATATTTCGATGTCGGTGCCAAACAAACTCGTCGGCTTTGCATCTAGTTCGATTATCGTTTGTCTTAGTTTTTATTCTATCTACATGAATATATAAAAATCTTTCCAGACTCTGTCATGGTTATGCTTTTGGTTAATAATAATAATAAAATCATTTATTTGCAAGAATATGGTTACAATTTGGTGTTCATTTCAATACAATTCCAACATACTCAGTCGAAAATTCGACGTGCAAAAGTTTTAGTAGAAAATTTATATAACTGTCTTAATATTTTTTACATGAATAATAATTTATTTAAAATTTTAAACATTCATATCTAATATAATATATCATATATTTTTTATTATTTAAAACCATTAATTTGAATTTAAATCATGATGTCAAGAATTAATATTATATAATTTATGTCAAATCCTATCTTTAATAAAATAAAAATAAAAATCGTCAAAATTAATTTCATATACCTATTCAAATACCTTTTATATATATTGAAACGTATGTGATAGATTGGTTTACATCACTGTGTAATATAAAGTTCAAAAAACTACAAACAACTTTCAAAGGTCGCCTACGATCAACATATTATATCTGTATATGTAATTTAGTCGAGTAACTAGGCCAACAGGAGAATGCGAAGGTAAATATTATAAAAGTTGTTATCAATTGGCGGAGCTAGTCAACCTTCAGCGAGTGCACCTTAGAGGAGTGCCGTTCGGCGGGCCGGTAGGGTTGTCTACTTAAAAATTAATAAATATCTACTGACATACAAACAGCGCCATCTAGTCACTAACTAAGCATTTAGCCTGTAATACAGGTACCAAACAACGGATAATCATTCTTATATATTTTTTTGTAAATACATACATATTATACATAGAAAACACCCTTACAATACAAACAGACATGTTAATGAACACAAATGTTTATACTGACCGGGGATCGAACCCGGAACCCTTGGTGTTGCAGCTAGGTCTCAACCACAACACCAAATGGGTCGTCATATACAATTTCGTTGTTGTACCTTGACAATCAAATAATCACCAATATTGTTACCAGTTTGTAAATAATAAAAGTTAAAATAACCTCACCTCCTTTTATCATCATCATCATTATATCAATGTATACCGGGATATTTTGAGCTCCGAAACTATTACCACTTGTGTATACTCTAAGAAGTGTATTTAACCTGTGCCAGCCCTAGTATCAATCACCTTGACTTCGGACCTTAACGTTCGCGGGCAACTGACCGTGCCGCAGACACTTGTTGCGCGTTATGATCGCCTGGTACCCGGCGGCATTTAACCGCCTATTTATCTATCGTATATACAAGTCATGGTATATCTATTAACCGGTTGGATTAACTACTTCAACGGGTAGTTACGTCAACGAACCGGGCCGCTCTAGAATGTATTTAAATAATGAATTGCACTATCTTACCTTGCTAGTAAATTTTCTTTCTTGCGTTTATTTAATATGTTTGTAGTAAGGTAAACTATAGCTTGATTCGGAAGTCGTTTATTCACCCTGCAGACATTAAATTAGACAAGCGGTGATCCCCAGCCCAACGCAAGTGTTTGGAGTTTAAAGATCCCAAAATTTTTTGGAAATGTAATTAAGTCGATACCATATGGGAACAGTGTAACTATTTTTCAAAATGATCCATTAATTTTTAAGCCTATTCAATAAAAACAAACGAATATTTCTAATTTATAAATTCAATATAGGTTACCTAACCCTCCCTGCAACGCTATAAACAAGCTTAACACAATTAACGCCATGGCGGTCACCGTGTGTCCGACAAACAATTCATTTTCTATCGTGCCTGGTTTCCAGGCAGTGTCAAGGTAGTCACTTAAATTTTTACGGCTTGGAGCCATCTGAATGCAAAAACCCATCATTGGCCGACAACACCAATCCGAAAAATGAAGCCGTAAGTTTAAGTCCCATGGTGAAACTGTGTTTTTACTATTGGGTTAGGAGGATTTTACAAATTGCATCACAAATTGTCGGATGAAATATAGTTCCGTGCTTCGCAATACACTTAGCTCCATTGTTCGCGGCTTCCACCGAACGGATATTGCGTAAATTTTAAATGCAATACGATGGTTTGAAAACATTGACCTTAAAGTTGATCTGATTGTTTTTCATCATCAGCTCAGCAACGAAGCCCATTAGCCTACCCGTATAGGATGTAGGCCATAGTCGTCCACGCAGGCCAAGCGCGGATTGGCGACTTTACGCACAACTTTGGATTTTTTAGGTGTCATGCGCAAGTTTCCTCACGATTTTTCCTTCACCGTAAGAACGTCGGATAAACATACATATAATTTCGAAAATTCAAAAAGACATTGATACGTGGCGGGATTTGAACTTACACCCTCCAGATCCGAAGTACACAGTACACACTAATGAGCCACCGAAACATACACATACTTCGTAAACGAAAATAATCCCAGATTCGAAATCAGATGGGCCGCCTGCTCGTCTGCCTACAGAAGCAATAAATAAAAATAAAAATAAAACAGTTGATGCCAAGTTTTCTTTTTTTTACAGTTAAGGCAATAAGTTTACCCCTATGTATTATTCGTTCTGCCTAAATGGTCTTGTAGTTCTAAACGTTAAATTTTGATCGCTTTGAGATCTAAGGGACGTGGGTTCAAAACTCACAAGGACACTGCTTAATTGCACTAAGTGCAATCTTAGTTTGGTATGAATATTGCAGGTGACGTCGGTAGCTCAATGCGAGCGGGAGGGCGTAGGTTAAAATCCCGCCACGTACCAATGTGTTTTCGATTTTTTAATTTTGTACGTTAATCCGAAGTTCTTACGGTGAAGGAAAATTTCGCCGAAAACCTGCGCCCAATCTGCACATTTGCAATGTTTCCGGCACCTGCATGAAGTTTGGTGGTGGTGACAATTTTATTAAAGACTGCCGTCTCCATTCGGCACAATCATCATAAAGTAAGAACTTCCGAAAGTTTTCAAAATCTGTCTAAGTGATAAGTTCTATCGTACTTACATAACATATGATTCAAACATAAATGAAACCTGTTTTTATGATGAATATGTAAGTCATTGATGAAGGCCTTTGCTCTGTGGTTAAACATAATCCATATTTATTTATATACATATATATAGGCACTGATACTAGACTATAAATAGACTTGTGTGCATTATAATCGGTGCATGACCTTACACACTATATCTTATTACGAGTTGCTACACTGGCCGCATATACGTAAGATGACTTAGTAGTTATTTATTATTTGAGAGCAATAAAAAAACTCAATTCATATTCTCTAATACGTTTAATCTCTTTTTACAGGATATGTCACTGTTTGGGCACCAACATGTAAGGGACATTAGACGGACTATCTAAGACTTGTTAAGTAAGATATATAAGCTACGAGCTATCTGCGCTCGCCTAACAAAAAATTGGGAAATCGATTAGCGGTTAACAACAAATACCTGTAAAAATAAAGGACAGTCTAAGTTAATTTGTTTCAACTTCTATAGCACCTTTCTGTCTCTTCAACACAATCGCAAACCACTATTGAAGACTGCCGTTTTACCCAATTATTCTTGTCGCCCGTTTCTCATCCAGCCTATAACAGCGTCTTAGGGTATAGGACCTCCTACGCTACGCTTCCCAAGAGGCGATCTCCCTTACAAAACTCGTCTGCTGTAAAAACCATGAAACCTTGCGACACACGTGACCATGCAAATAATAGATTCTCTTTTGTTTTTCAATGTTAACATTCAAACTGTTATGGACGTATGCCAAACAAACATATCATAACATCGTTCATAAACATATACATATAAGTACCTACAACCTATTAGCGAATAAACACTTGTACATACCCACATACATACATATAAAAACAACACAACAGACAAGATGATTTGCTCAACGAAGGTTGAGGCCGTTGTTATTGTCAGAAGTAAATTTGCTTGATGCTAACATTCATATAATGGTGGATGAAATAAGAATATAGGTACTTTTATTTAAAGATAATGATGAAATATTATAAGAAGTGATCTTTTTTTGAATAATATGAATTTTAACGAACGGATTTTTTTTCTGTAACTAGCGCATATTTGGAAAAATGTGTTTGTTATGCCATTTATTCTGTTCTTAAAAGTGTAACAAAGAAATTGTTTACGAGGTGGGAGACTCGATACTGACTCGTCTAGGTTTTCAACGCAGTGCTAGATAACGTTTTAAAATTTGTTAAACATGAAAAATAACCTGTCACGCCTTAAAGTCCGAAACATTAATTCTAAATGCTCATAAAACTGACTTCTACTATTTGTACCTACTGTTAAGTTATGGTCTGAACTAAAAGTCAGCCCTAATAAAAATTAGGATTTGCAACCCATGCTGCGTAATGATTGAGAAATATGCTATTACACCAAGGGTTCCGGTTCTATTCCCTGACAGATATTTTTGTGCATGAACACGTCTGTTAGTATTTGTCTGGGTGTATATTGTGTATTTACATGTATATGAAAAATTATCTGTTATTTAACCCATTGACCTAGGAATCTAGAAATAATGGAAAATCTATTATTTATGACGCTTTAAGACGTCTCTAGCGGTCAAAGGGTTAAAGCTCATAGATCAAGCTCCTCGTATAAATTGGGTCTCGATAGTAAACTGTGTATATTAGTGAATATTTATTTATATCTATCAAGACTGAAGATAACCTGTCGACTCCGTGGTGCATCGAAACAACGACAGGGGAGAACTAGACCGGCAAAGGCCTCATTTGACACTGCAACTATGAAAGCCACCTGCGGCCTACGTTACAGAGAAACGTAAATTTATAAAAAAATCGGCTAAAAAGATGAATGAATTTATGAGAAAGAAAGAAAGATTAATAGACTATTTATTTATTTCTTATGAAATAATAACTATAGAAAAGGTTCAAACACTGTCTGTCAGGTGTCTTTATTCTCATAAAGACAAAAATGCACTTACATGAGGATAAGAATAACATTTTTTTTATCCCGCTTTCATGCAATTTACCATGAAACATTTATATGGAGTCGTATATTGTGTAGCTCTCAAACTGGATGATATGGTAATAAGTTAGGGTATATATAATATGGAACAGGTACAAAGCTGAGTCATGAAAAAAACAAATTTTACTATTTTTTTCTATTTTTGTAGGAGCTGCAATTTTATGGAATAGGTTGCCAGCTGACATTCGTCACGCAAAGTCTATTTTGGCCTTTAAGAATGGACTTCAGCAGCATTTGTTGGATACCGATTCGTAATTTTGCCTATTTCTCCTCATGAATATTCATATACATTTTATTTATTTATTTAATCTATGTATTATTTTATATTTTATGTATATTTATTATCATGTAATATATTATTCTGTGTATATTATTATGTATTTAATATTTTAATATACTTATGTATTCATATTTTATTTATGTTGTACTAGTAATATCTTATATATTATTATTATTTTTTTGTGTCATGCCTTACTTGCCCAGTGCCTGTCTTTTTCTTTAACTTTTTCTACTTAAAGGTTGCCTGGAAGAGATCGCTCGTAGCGATAAGGCCGCCTTTGCCCACTATATGTCTGACTTTTCTGTGTTTGTGAACCGTTAATAAAATGTGAGCAATAAAGTGTTTATCTATCTATCTATTTTTAAATTATTCGTAAATAACAACAACAAGTGCGAAGATCGTTGTCACTTCCACTATTATTTTTAACACCTGTGTATACTTAAGTCCTTCATTTTATTGTACCTGGTATATAAAATCTTGTAACTTTAAGTAAGTAAAACTTTTGTGCGGATACTCAAACTTAAAAGGCAAACAATAACCTTAAATGCAATAACTCTTTCTAGAAAAACTCCTACAATGTTGCTATATTTAAAAGCAAAACAAGATACACATTGAGTACATAACATCTAGTTATTAGGTTATCTAACGCTTATGTAATTGAGGGTCTTGGTTGATGGCTAACTACTAGTCTAGAATCTAGATTCCTTTAAAGGTTTGATTTAAAATTACCTGAACTAGAAAACTGTGTTTAACCTTAAGGCAATGTTTGTTGTAGTAGATATTGAAGAATCAGGCTTATTATGTTTATTTCTTAAAGGACTTAAAAAATTTACAGAAATAGACAAATTTAGGCCCGTATTCT
Source organism: Leucinodes orbonalis (assembly GCA_019425675.1). NCBI lineage: Eukaryota > Metazoa > Arthropoda > Insecta > Lepidoptera > Crambidae > Leucinodes > Leucinodes orbonalis. The sequence continues at coordinate 110,875 of PQWD01005184.1, read as the reverse complement.
TGAACGAGACTCAACGTTGAACTTTACTCAAATTGTACTTGTATTGTATAGAGCGCTATCCCTTTATAACTATATTCAAGGTAAGATTAATGCTTTTATTATGTTATAATTGTACAGGACGGTCAGGACGCCCATTTGAAGGTAAGTGATACGTCTAACCGTAACAGAGCGGTATTGATGGAGAACAACAACTGATAGGCAGTTAATATCCTCCATCAATGCCGCACTGGGCCCGACACCTGAGACGCTACTACAGTGCCCTCACCCGGAAACACAAAAGTGCATAACACTCCTGTTTTACGGGACTGCGTTGGTACCTACCTAGACGACACAGTATCGGGTCTACCACCTAGTTGAGTCTCGTTCTAGAATACGGGCCTAAAGTTTTATTTAACCCGGCGTCATTGTGGTAGGAAACAGTTACATGGATGTTGAGGTGGGTCATTTTACCCATATATTTAATACATGGTATTTCTATAGTTTATAAGTAAATTTATAACTGTGTTATTATATCAGTAAGAGGGTATTCTGGTTGTGATAATGCAAACGAAAAATTATAATTTAGTAAGGCTTTATTAAGTTCCATCTACTTTTATATAACTTACCAAAAGGGTACAAAATTAGATCTCTTACGTTTTTATAAAATTCCTATAGAAATAACGTAACTTTTCGGTTATTTTTGACACTTTAACCGTATAGCTCGCAGCACAGTTGCTATCGAATTGATTTCTTTCGAAACATTTAGAGCATAGTATTGGGTGACAGCTGCTGAGCAGAAGAGCACTCTCGCGCGTACTTTTAAAAATATTAGAAATTGTAAACTAAGCGGGTCATTTTGACCAACCTCAATGACGCCGGGTTAAACTTTATAAAACTATAAACATAATGTGAGTTTATGGTATTTTGTTTACAATATAATAAAATGACACAAGTAATACAAATAATCTCAAAACACTTAGCATTAAAGCTAATTACGTGCGGCTGCAGTGAAGGTTAAAAAACGATTTTACTTAAAATAAATTTATTAAAATAAAAGAAATTACAATTAATTTTTACGGTGAAGGAAAACATCGTGAGGAAACATGAGCACGCCTGCGAAGTGATTCAAAGGTTGTGCGAGAAGTCGTTCAAGCCGCTCTGGCCCGCGTGGACGACAAAAACCTAAACCACCCTTCTTTACGGGTAGGCTCGTGCCCTTCGGTGAGGATGTTTAAAGAGCTGATGATGACAATTAATTGAGACGCGACAATGTTCGATGTTGGAAACAGAGTGGTCCGGCGAGGCACTTGTGCTGAGTCGGCTCCTTGGGCGGTCGATTGCCAATTCGTATTTCTTCTACGATCATCGATTCCCTTGGTGGGCCATGGCCTTACAAGCTTATACGTTAAGCTTTTTATTTATTTAAGGCATCTAGGTATTCGTACGTATCTTGCGCTGTCAAAACCAATGTACAACATTCTTAATAAGTTGATCCCAAGAGAAAACAACAGTGTTTTTTACGCATTACTTACATAGTAGCCCTCTAATAGTAATATCATTAAAACAGGATTTTTAAATAAATGTCAATCGTTGTGAAATGCTCTTAAGGCATTTTTGTTGTACTTGGTATAATATAATATATATTATTTTATTATCTGTGGTATTACACAACTCTAACATACGTAGGTAGTTCGTACATAAACCTCCTCCAAAAAAATATTAGCAATATCTTTTCGTAGCAGCATTGCTAACGTAATTAATTAAAGCAAGTATTTACTTTGATGTCGATTTGATACCCCAAAGCTATTTACTCTGTAAACCTGATTTTAAAATTTCTTTCATCTGCAAATAATGGAGGAATATACAAGAAATTTAATTATTTTTTGTACAACGACCGATATTGTGTGCCTTATTATCGACTGAGACATCATTGGTTATTTATTTATTTGGAAAACTAACAACATTAGAAAACATTAAAAAACAGCTAATACAGTAGCCAAAGAAAAAAAGAATAAAATCTCTATTCAAATAAATCTGTTACAGATACTTTTGAATCGTGAATTGTTATTATTATCATATTTTTTTGTGACTCTACCAAATTATTGCAAAAAAGATTCCAAATTAGATCCACGTGTAGTACCTACCTATAAACAAGCACTTCTAAGACTGTTTTTATTGGAACGGGAATTCATGAAATGACACGTACTCGTAGCATAATAAATGCATTCAAATTTTAAGATGCAAGCGTAACACTTCTGCTACTTGTAAGTCCTCAATTATTCTTGAATAGCTTGCTCAAGGTCCGTGGTGAGGACTGGACGAGGAGTGCAAATAAACACTGTTATTTCTCTCTCTTGAACCTATGGCAGTCCACTGCTGGAAACAGATTTTCTCATTTGCGCAAGATATTACGGTCTGTTTACAGCACAGATTGATCAATACTTACTTATCTTAGAGACTACTCGTAATAATCAATTTAATAAGCAATCTGATTATAGACTTATCAAGTTTTCGAATCGCAAAATCTACTTTAATGAGAGGTTGGTAATTTTTTATAGGCTATGCAGCAATAGATAGTCTTTATTTATGCAACATATCAAAGAAATTTAACATTAATTGATCATTAGTCAAAGTCCAATAGGTACTTTATTTTGAAATGCAGTCTACAAATATCCAAATCAATACGATCTCCAGAGCTATCTCTATGGAGTCATGGTTAATGCAAACACTTAGGTACCTACTATTACAGTGTGATGTACAGAAACTCTTCGTCGATAAGCTGTCAACGAAGGCCAAATCTAAATTGGTGAAATAATTTCATCTATGTTGTAGATAACCTTTTAGAAATCGATGCTTAAATTCCAAAGGTATTGTAATGAATATGTATTTGGTTTTAATTCATGGGCTTACGATTTTCTCCTGGCTTTGACGCTCGGCAAAAACACGCATGAAACAAGCATAGCTGGTACTATTTCTCAATCAGATTTCTTATCGCCTCAGAGATGATATTATTTATTTTCATTTTCAATTTTTGTTATTTGTTTGATTTGAATGTGATGTGACTAAACTGTGGCTAAATATGAGAAACATAAATAATTACTGACAACTGATTGTACCGTGATGATTTGAACCGTATTTAATTCAAATAAATTATTTGATTTGAAACTTATTTGATTTGAATATTTTATGATGATTTGTTTTTTACATTTATTTATATATATCTATTTTGTTTTTTCTTGTCAGTTGGAAGTGATTGATTTATGATTTTGCTAGTGGGTACTTAATACTCGTCCTTAATAATTGTTTTCAAAAATTGTTTGCTTCCCAATATAATGAATTCATAAGTTCGTTTTTGTTTGAACATGTTAAAGTAATTTCAACTTAAATTTAAGCATGAATTGTTATGTTAATACTTGGTATATTACCATATTGAGCAGCCAGCTTACGCGCCTCCTCAGGCGTGGAAAACACCAATATGGAAATGCGGATAAACAGAAACGCTTTACCCACAGTAAAACCTGAGCAAACATTTGGTTTGGTTGGAATGTTCGGTGAAAATGCACAGAGAGATATGTAGATGAGCCATGCAAATACTCTTTGATAGAGAAGTAGAAGAGATCGACAACCAAGCCTCGTAATAAAGCAAATAAGTTTGAGGAGCCGCGTGGAGGTTAACTGTTTTTTTTTATAATATATAGCTAGTTATTATCATCAGGCCTATTATATATATTACGGAATAAATTCTTGATCAAATGCTTTCCACGCGGACTCTAGCAGTTACCTTTCATCGACTACCTGCCACCTTAACGTGACGTTCCTCCAAAACATTAATTCCTCACCGGCGATCGGTTCCAAGCATCTTCCCTGCCCAGTGCCAGTTCAATGGAACACGCTTTTTTCTTTGTCTTCTCTTTTCAACCAATCGCAGTTCATAACTAGCCATCAGCGCTAGCCAATTGCCCGATGCTGATGATCCTTCCTCATTTAACGCACGATATCCCGTTCCCCGCTTTTTGCCGTCACTTATCCACTATCGTTTATCGTCGTCATTTGGTCTTGCCAAAATAAATAAATATCCACTGACATTCACACAGCGCCATCTAGCCCCAAGTTAAGCGTGAAGCCTGTATTATGGGTACTGAAAACGGATAAACATATTATAACTACATAGAAAACACCCAGACCATTACAAGAGACATGTTCCTTTTTTTATTCTTTTTTATTTAAAAGAGAGTTTTTTTCATATTGAAGATGACACACTCATCGTAAAGACATGTCCATGCATAAAAATGTTTGTACTACCCGGGGATCGAACCCGGAACCCTTGGCGCTGCAGTCGACGTCTCAGCCGCAACACCAAAAGAGTCGTCAAAACGCGGTGAGCTCATTCAGTTTTATTTCGAAAAAACTGTCTTTCGAGTTCCACCGACCTAAAATTGTAAACTAATTCGTCGGTTACGTATGACGTTGAGTTGCTGCATCTAAATAGTGCAATAACATAATGATGATTGCGCTCCCGAATGGTTGCGACCATTGCGACATTGCGGCGTCGCGCGCGCTTCCTGTTCGCTGCGTGACCGCTTGGAAATATCTGTGGTATTTTTCGTTCACAGGCCTTACTAGGTGATAGACTCGGTACTGAGTCTAGGTACCTCTGCCGTGCCAGATATCGTCCCGTTAAATAGGAGTGTTTATTACTTTTCGTTCAACACTGACTCTGTCATGATCAGGCGTGTTTTTGATTGACCATAGGATCATTAAAAATAGGTTTTAAATGGTCTTAAAATCTTTGTTTTAACTGATGCTCCTTCCATATAAGTTAATATCATCATCAGCCTATAATGGCCTACGGGTAGGCACAGGCCATCCCGTAAAGTTAAACTTTGGGGAGATTGGGTCGTAACCCACCACGCTTGTCCAATGAGAATTGGTGGGTGTGAACGACTGCCATCCTGAGATTGTAGCTTAAAATGCCTCCGAATCACGGAATCATCTCTCTTTTCGACAATCAGGTGATTAAGCCCACAGTGTCTTACCAAACTGGGAAAAATCGCTGTGTCGTTTCCGCAAGATTCGAACCCACGACCTTCTCGTGATCTAAACAGAATGCTGTACTAGACCACGGAGACAGTTCATAAAAAAACAATACACATTGCACTAACTTAAGTACATCGTGTATTTAACATTTTAAGCTGATGATAATTTCACTTTTACTTTTCAAGAATTAAAAAGAAGACTGGTAGTTATGATAATTTAATAACAGTCGTAGAAAGATTCTAATTAAGATAACGTTACATAAAGATATTTGAGGAAACACAAGTACTTCTTAACAAAACATGTGTACGTTACACATGTTTTGTTAAGAAGTACTAGAAACGCATAAAGTACCAGAAACGCATATCTATGCCCCCTAATATTACAAATAGTAGCAATGTGAGCCATACAAATTTTTCATCAACTACATTTGTTTGAGCATCGCCAATACGAATTGCAACTGTGTGGCGAATGACATTTAAACTAAACTGTAATTGTATTGGGTGTACGGTACCGCCCCTCCGAGTCAAGCGCGAAGCAAACACTGCCGTATGTACCAGCCTTTACTGGAACCATTTCGCCACATTTTCAAGCCCCTATTTGAGATCATATACTTAGATTATATTACTTTTTAGAGATCAACAAGCATTTCCAGCGTGACTTGGCTAGTTATTCTATTTTACATAATGTTTTTGGTGGGAAAAACATTTCTAGTGCCGTAAAATATTTGCCTTTTCTACCCCTTACCGATCTTCTGTAACTGCGCCCTGAGCGAACTTCTATGACTGCGCCCTGAGCGAACTTCTATGACTGCGCCCTGAGCGAACTTCTATGACTGCGCCCTGAGCGAACTTCTATGACTGCGCCCTGAGCGAACATCTATGACTGCACCCTAAGCGAGCTTCTATAACTGCGCCCTAAGCGAGCTTCTATTACTGCGCCCTGTGCGAGCTTCTAGAACTGTGCCCTGTGCGAGCTTCTGTAACTGCGTCCTGTGCAAGCTTCTATAACTGCGTCCTAAGCAAGCTTCTATAACTGCGCCCTGTGTGAGCTTGTATACCGAAGAATAGTAAAGTTTAGGTTGCACGGATTTCAACGGTTAAAGCGTCAGTTATATTGTTGCGTATGTGTCTTTGTGGATGTATTTTGGAATAAAAGTAGGCGCTGGTTGAATAGAAAATATACTTAGTCAAAAATGTGATACAGTATACACATGGACAAGCAAGGACGGACGGACGATAAGTGGTCGCACTTCGCAGTGGGGAGCGCTCTCGTCCCTGCCCCGGCCGACGATGATGCGCTGATGACGCAACAATATCGATCGAAGCTGTACGGATGGAACAATGAATAATTAAAAAGATTAATGATTATGGCCCTATTCTTACATTCATAGTACTAAATGTCTGCAGTTAGCGGCTCTTCCATTATTAAAGTTCTTTAGTAGGTACAACAAAGAATTAATTTGCTAATGAGTCCTAATAGAAACGAAGAATTCTATCTACAACTCACTGAAATTAAAAAGAAACCTTTGGCAAGTAAGTAATTGGTGTGGATAAATTTGATGAGGGCTTTTGTATTTAACTTGAGTTTGACTCTGGAATAAGTCGAATTCAAAATATATTTGATGATAAAGATATTTTTTTTATTTTCTTATGTATCCTGACATTTCAGTGTTAATGGCACTGAAGTACATGCACACAAATGTTTGTACTGCCCGGGGACTGAAACCGGAACCCTTAGTGTAATAGCCGACATCTCAAACATAACACCACTCTTCCGTGCTTAGCAAGGTACGTATGGTTATCGGTCCCGGCTACTATCCAACTAGGGTAATGGTTAACCCGATTCAGACCGGTCCAGATCCGCGATATTTCTGGTGATACCACCAACGAATAGTGTTACGACACTAAATATTAATAAGAGCTTTATTATCTCGTGAATTTTATACTAACAAAATTTTAAAAAATAAACGAACTTGAAGTCTTAGTATTCTTCCATTTAAAAAAATCTTATTATAGCCGCTATTCTTCCATAAAATAAAATTTTAGTAATACTTCTCTTCTGGACTGAGCCCACTTTATGGGTTACGGTTGAAACTCCTCTAAGCATAGCTGTAGACAGGCCTGTTCCTGCAGCATGGCGTTATTGGCTGGTAGATTTGCTTTAATAATTAACACTTGAATCTAAGCGTCGTAATCACTATCAATCGCAACTAAACAAATAGGTATTTAGTGAACGAGACGGTCAGCTCGCTCACCTGGTGGTAAGTGATACGGCTGACCATGACAGAAGCAGAGTTGATAGAAATCAATAACAGTAATAGTTATTACTTTCCGTCAACACTGTCCTGTGCATGTCATCCGAGACACATCTCTTATACCCGGTACATTTTACTAGCAACAGTGCCCTCATCCCGAGTCACAGAAGTGCAAAACACTCCTATTTCACGGCACGATATCTACGGTGGTACCTACCTAGATGACTCAGTATCGAGTCTACCACCAATAAACGAAGCTTATTTTTAATGATTTTGGGGGACATTTGTTGCTCGCGTCCACAGGAGTTACCTACTATAACCCTGTACGTGTCCCCTGGGTGGTGCTAAATGAGCGACAACTCTTTCGGCGAATTAGGCGCTACCTGTACAGTAATCATGGATCCAATCGCAAAGTTTCATAAAAAGGGCTCTTTTCAGAGCCAAAAGACTAGGGATGTTGGACCTTCTGTCCGCATCATGCAAATTAATATAGAAGGCATGAGTAGAGATAAGTCAGAATATCTTAGTAAGCTTTTGAACATACAGAGTATTGACGTAGTTCACATTCAGGAAACCCATACCAAAGATCATATGGACCTCGAAAGAAGATGTTATCTGCCTGATTACACTCTTGTTAAAGCACTCCACCACCCTAAGTACGGTATTGCTACATACATAAAATCCAGTATTAAAGGAGTTAAATTGCTGTGTTCGACGGATGTTGACTGCATTTTTCAAATAGCCATAGACATCAATGATCTGAAGATTATAAACATCTATAAGCCTCCAAGTATTAACTGGCCCAATGATGTCCTGCCATGCTACTCGTATCCTTGTGTGTATAGTGGAGATTTCAATAGCCATCACACCAACTGGCGTTATAGAGACTCAAATGCGGACGGGATAGCCCTCGCGTCGTGGGCCGATCTTAACGACTTGCACCTCGTTTTTGATGCCAAGGATCGGGGCACTTTTCACTCAGCTAGATGGAATAAAGACTACAACCCAGACCTAACTTTTGTCTCTAAGGACTCTCTGGACAGGCCTTTACCCATAGACCGTTTGGTACTTACTGCTTTTCCCAAGAGTCAACACCGACCAGTCCTGCTGGATATAGGCCTCAAGATACCTTTGACAAATTCAATGCCCCTACTCGTTGGAACTTTAACCGCGCAAACTGGATAGATACTTGACTAAATTAGACTCTGATTTAGGTGCATCCTATATAGATCCAACTCCAAAAAACTATGGTAAATTTGTAGACCTTGTTATTAAAACTGCAAAACAGTTCATACCAAGGGGATATCGCAAGGAGTATGTCCCAGGGTGGAATGCAGAGAGTGAGGATTTATATAGAGAATATCAGAACACAGGGGATCAAGATATTGGTGCAAAACTCTTAAAGTCTATTGATGTAACCAGACAAGCGAAATGGGAGGCTCTGACTTCTGGTATGGATTTTAGGCGTTCAAGCAGAAAGGCTTGGAAGACCTGAACAGACTAACGGGAAAACAAAACCCTTCCGAAAGCTTTACTAACCTGAACCCAGATGTTATTGCAACACGAATGGTTGATGTTACGCGAGCAAAACGAGATAAAGTTTTCTCAAAAAAAGTTAAAAAAGATCTTCAAATCTTGAAACAAAGTGTCGTAAGTACTCCACTACTGTCCAGTCCATTTGAAGTTGAAGAGTTGATAAGTGCCATCAAATTATTAAAAACAACAAGGCTGCGGGTCCAGATGGAATGTTCAACGAGTTCTTCCGTCACATGGGGCCGGTGGCAATCAGCTGGCTGACTGCACTTTTCACAGAAATCCTCAAAAATAACAACTTACCAAAGGAGTTTAAACTGACTAAAATTATCGCTGTTCTAAAGCCTGGAAAATCAAATAATTTACCGGAGAATTATAGACCTATTGCTCTTTTGTGTAGTGCATATAAGTTGCTGGAACGTGTGATCCTAACCCGAATCGAACCATATCTGGAGGCAAATACTCCGCCTGAACAGGCTGGCTTTCGTCGGGGTCGTAATTGTGTGGATCAAGTATTGGCATTCACACACCATATTGAGGTCGGTTTCCAAAACCATTTGAAGTCAGTGGCAGTGTTTATTGATCTAACCGCCGCTTACGATACTGTGTGGAGGCAAGGACTCATGTGCAAGTTTATGTCGGTGGTGCCTAGTAGGGAAATAGCTGATCTTGTTTCCAATATGTTGAGCCAGAGACAGTTTGAGGTGTTTTTGGGTAATAGCAAAAGCCGCAGGAGGAAATTGGACAATGGTCTGCCTCAGGGATCCGTTTTGGCCCCGCACCTTTTCAATTTGTACATCCATGACCTCCCGTCGACAACGTCTAGGAAATTTATCTACGCCGACGATATTGCGTTAGTAGCACAGAGCAGGAATTTCTCTGCAAGCGAGGAAGTCCTAACAAATGACCTAAAGGGATTTTCGAAGTATTTCCGAAACTGGAGGTTGATACCTAGTGTGAGCAAAACAGAAATATCTGCTTTTCACTTAAATACCCAGTTAGCCAATTATCAACCAGCGGTGTCTCTTGGAGGGGAAGCTTTGAGATATAATCCTCACCCAAAATACTTAGGGGTAACACTAGACAGATCTTTGACCTACAGCCAACATCTCGGTAAACTCTCCATGAAAATTGGATCCCGAAATAACATTTTGACTCGGCTCTGTGGTACGACTTGGGGTGCCTCTGCAGACTGCTTGCGCACTACTGGCATTGCGTTGGTATACTCGGCTGCAGAATACTGTGCTCCAGTGTGGCTAAACAGTGCTCATGTGTCTAAAGTGGACACTAGGCTCAACGACACTATGCGTTGTATATCTGGTACAATAAGGTCAACCCCTCGATACTGGCTGCCTGTTTTAGCACACATCCCACCCGCACATCTTCGCCGCAAGAAAGCTCTGAAAAGAGAGGTGGATAAAATAATAGCTTCGCCGTTTTTGCCTGCTGCATGCTGAATTTCTGCACCCGCCGACCACCAGGCTTAAGTCTCGTCACCTCTCTAGCACTGCAGCACAGAATCTCGCTCATTTTGACATCGATGCCTGCTGGAAGAATGAATGGAAAGCGGAAGCAAATGGTTTATTTGCCCAACAGTAAAACCCAAGGGTTTCGATTTGCCTCGTAAACTTTGGTGTAGGTTAAATAGGCTTAGATCAGGGCATGGCCGCTGTTACTATTTTCGGCATAAATGGGGTTGGCAAGATTCGAACCTGTGTGATTGTGGTGAAGAAGCCCAAACCATGGAACATATAGTTCAGCGGTGCCCAATCCATGCGTTTAAAGGCTCTTTGGAAGACATCCATAATTTGACTCCTGAGGCAGCAAATTGGCTGGGTGAGCTGAGTGTGGACTTATAAGTAAATGAATAATAAATTGTGAAATATGTAATCGCTAAATTATAGTCGCCATACGATTAAATAATATAAATAAATGAGCTGATGATGATGACACTTTACTTGCATAAATACAGAATAGATATTAAATATTGCTTGAAAATCTTGAAATATAGTTTGCTTTACCATTTACTCGCTCATTTTAATAATTTTATATTCCAATAAACCATTGAATTGTTAAAACGACTTATTCTGCTGATTGAATTACACTGTAGATGCTAAATAAGAAATAAATTTAGTCTGCCTACAATGTGTTCCAGGAGCAGACGCATATAAATAAGATTTTGAAAATAGGATTTGTAAAGTGACAAATCTGTAAAATAGGACATTTCATAAGCTGATGATGATGGTAAACAAGTATTTTAACTCATACGCTTTATTCCGTTATCATATGGAATTGAACTCTTCATAACATCAGTCTCTATCAAAAGAGAGTTGAAGAGTATACAAGGATACAAAACCAGGTGCTCCATGACACCATTGCACTATTCTGTCGCCAGAACCGCTACCCATTTACGATACAAATTTGCCACTTGGAAAACGGTGATTCAATAACCCATCGATTGTAGGCTTGATAAAGCCACTAACGTATAAAGAATGTTCAACGGCCAAGTCACACAACATTAACCATAATAATAAAGTAAACGCAGTAAGGAACCTTAGACTTGGCACGTCTTTATCTTGATTTCATTACTCTTTAGAGATGATCAAGCGGCTCCATCGAGACTTGGCTAGATTTTTTACAGAATGTTGTTGCTGGGATTTCACTTCTTTTTGTAGAAACTTGAAAGGAATATTGGACGACCCATTGGGTGTAATGGTTGAGACGTCGACTACTACACCAAGGTTTCCGGGTTCGATCCCCGGGCAGTACCTCCAAATATTTGTGTGCATGAACATGTCTGTTTGTATTGGTCTAGCGCGCTCGACTTGGCGGGGGCACTACCGTGCCCACCGATTTTTGACATCGGATGAAGCGGCCCACCATGTTAAATATATATTGTTTAAAGGCGGTATGTCAATCTCTTATAGTTTGGCTGGGCTCTTTTTTATCTAAGCAGGGTCACCAGGTACTCCAGATCTTCGGTTATCCAAGTTTTTATAGTCTTTCCTTTATATAGCCATAAACCCTAACTCTGTACCAAATTTCAACTCTCTGGGTTAATTGGAAGTACTAGTTCTATTTTGATGATTTTGTTATCTAAGCAGGGTCACCAGGTACTCCAGATCTTCGATTATCCAAGTTTTTATAGTTTTCCCTTTATGTAGCCATTGAACCCTAACTCTGTACCGAATTTCAGCTCTCTGAGTAAATGGGAAGTCCTAGTTCTATTTTGATGATCATGAGTGAGTGAGTGAGTGAGGGTCTGCCGAAAATGCGAAACTTTGCTTTCGCTTAACGTCGGAACTAAATGACCTACAGACTTGAAATTTTGGATTTAAAGTATGTTAGTATATCTTACTAGATGACGAAAATTCAAAACAGCGCTCTGGTATTATCCAAAGGTTCTCAAACTGGGGCCTGAAAATGCGGCGAAATGGATCCTGTAAAGGATGGTACGGCAGTGTTTGCTTCGCGCTCAACTTGGCGGGGGCACTGCCGTGCCCCTAGATTATAACGCATACGCTTTATTCCGTTATCATATAGAATTGAACTCTTCATAACATCGGTCTCTATCAAAAGAGGCTTTCGCTTCTAATAATATAGATCTTGTTTCTTCAATAGATCTTAATTAAAGGCTGTCAGTACTAGACAATTCGCTGGCGCCATCTCACGTGGCAACGTCAAAGAAAACAATGGAACACGACATATAAGTGAAAATAAAATCTATAGCAGTTCTCTTTTTGGTTCTATGAAGGAATTGACTTTCAATGACAACAGTCAACTGCGGAGGCTAGGGGTTATTTTGAAGGTATATTTCTTTCATTGAAGAAAGAATTCGTCGAATGTAATGGATATATTTTTGGTATAATTACAGGGTTGAATTTTAGCAACAGAGAATAACATCAGCCATGATTCTAATAAATGAACAATAAACATTGATTACTTCGAGCAATCTATTGCTTCGGAGCGTCGGCTCAATGGTGTGGACTTGCGCTCCTACCGGGAAGGCTCAGGTTCAAATCCCACCACCAACGTGTTTTCGATTTTCGTAAATATATGTACGTTATCCGACGCTCTTACGGTGAAGGAAAAAATCGTGAGGGAAACTGCGCACGCCTGCGAAGTGATTCAAAAGGTTATACATGAAGTCGGCCAACCCGCACTTGGAATTCGTCAAGTCTTATGGCGACACGGTTCGCTACAACTCTGGAAAACAACTTATAGACGTGGCTCAGAAGTGCTATCGGTCTATATTCTTCAAGAGAAAAAGGTTATTACTAAATTCATTCAAAAGGTTACTACTGCATTGTAAAAAAAAAAACACAAACCACAACCATCATATATGGTTGATATATTTAAGAAATCACCGGAGCTGAAATAACGTTTTTTTAATGTCATGAATGAACGGGACGAGTTAGCTCACCTGGTACCTAAGTTATACGCCTGACCATAACAGACGGAGGGTTGAAGGATATTAATAACATTATTTTCCGTTAATTCTGCCCTGCGTCCGTCACCCGAGACATTTGTTAAGTCTCTTATACCCAGTAATTTTTATAGGATATTATATACTCATTCCAAAACACAGAAGTGCTCAACACTCCTATTTCACGGAAACATATCTGGGACTGCGGTGGTATGTACGTAGTCTCATACCGAGTCTACCATCTAGTTAAATTTGAAAAGCATCAGTAACTGAATAATGAAATCCATATGGGAACAATTTAAAAATTATACGAAACTTGCGACCCGCCCCGGCTTTGCACAGGTGCAATGCTGATAATAGGAACGCTCCGCCCCGGCCGGCCGGTACCGCTGCAAACCTCAGTAACCGTATTACTCACAGATTTCCCAATACAGGAGATGGGGCAAGCCGCGTTTAAAGTGCGACAAATGTAAGCTCAATGAGCATACACTGGCTGCCAGTTTACGCTCTGTGACACGAGTCAAGACGCACGAATATTAGAAGAAATTACCGTTTTTTTCCAAAATACCATCCTGTGCAATTGTAACATGCCATCATCGCAATGAATCAGTAAATTTACCAAAAAATATAATAACTTTTCACAGGTAAGAACCGAAAAGAAATTGCGACACTGGACTGCCTATAAACTTGGCGGCTTGTCCAGTCTAATTGTATATTCGGATGTCTGTGGTATTACTCCACTATTTAATGGGTGCTATTATACATATAAACCTTCCTCTTGAATCACTTTATCTATTAAAAAAACATTTCAAAATCTGTTACGTAGTTTTATAAATCATACATAGTGATATAGGGGCAGAAAAAGTGACTTTGTTTTCTACTATGTAGTGATGGTTTTCCATTTTATACAGTCACACATCATAAGTAAACGACAATGAACACTGAACAAGTGGATGACGTCAAACGCCCTCAGCAGATAAATGCCGCACCCACGCGACATCTGATCGCCTCATCCCTTACACGCGATTCCAATTACACGTCTCGCTATATTCTGTTTTCATAGGTAACATCAGGTGGACTACTCGTTTGCATCGAGTAGTCCACCTGATGTTACGACGAGTAGCCCTTTGATCGCTAAGAATACAGACAAATACAAAATCGATTATTTCCGACGCCTTGACTGGCGTTCAAAGGGTTAAGCGATACAGAGACCCATGGACATTGCAACTCCGAAGAGCAAAAAGTGCATTATCGACCTTAATTAATTTTGAAAGCCAGACATTATAGAAAATCCATTGTTTCTGACGCCTTAAGGTGTCATTGGCGATCCCAAACTGAATATATATATCGTTCTGTTTGGTGTGGACTGTTCCGATGAGGAGGGTGCTCAAACCTCGCCACGTACCAATGTATTTTCGAAATTATACGTTTATCCAGGCTCGTGCCCTCGGTGGGGACGTTTAATGAGCAGATGATGAGTGTCGTAATATTAAGTAAATTTATAGGACTGAGGCCCTTCAATGTGTAATGTATATGCGCAGCACTAACTTGTAATGTTTGTAGTAGTGAACCAGTCTCGCATTAAACGGATAACGTTCGCACGTCNGTATATGATAAATGTATTAAATCTGTTACACAAAAAACTGTAACCAGATTCGCCGCAGATGAAAAAGTATATTCAATACACTACGAATAAATATAATACATATTTTAGTTATAAGTAAAAGAACGCTGAGTCCTTACACTTGTACCATAATTTAGCGAGTCGACGACCGCAGCCGCTTTACAAAGCATTATATACTGTGGCTATAAAACTTGCGCACGCGCATCGCGTACGCAGCGGTCGGCTATTAATTTATCGATCGATAAATACACGTCTTAAATATCTTCCTTTGTTTACAAAAATTAGAAATAAAAAATATTTAGCAAAAAATCCAATTAATAAGTGCAAAAGTTTATTATTTTAAATAAAGTCAGTTAACAAAAAAGACACTGGCTGGCATTAAAAAACGGGCGGCAAATCACGCAATTTATGGTTATTCAATTTTGTGTCTGTGAAAGTTTAAGTGTTTAATATTAACTGAAATATTTAGTGCAAATATGGTTGTGCAATATAAAGTTCAAAACTAGGAACCAAGATTTGAAAGGCGATTTAGTTAAACTAAATAGAACTAAGGTCTTAGTCTAGAAACCAGATTCTAGTCGAACTGTGTAGCCGATTTAAAGCAAGGTAAGACCAATTAAATATAATTTTACTTACTATCTCGTATATATTTTCAATCAAACTAGGAGTAAAATACTTGTAACCATGGAAATAAGTAGGGGAAAAACATTTATGTATGTATCAGGTACTTTGTTGAATGAAAGTGGTTGGATTTTTTATTTGGTTAAAGGTGTGTTATTATATTAAAAATTGGCCAAGCGCGAGTCGGACTCGGAGTGGAGGGTTTCGCAGCAGCAAGTAAAATAAAATAAAATAATTTTTATTTACTTAGGCACCTACTAAAGCTTTATTGATACCCCACACGTGGGGGTAAGATAAAAAAATTTTTGAGGTTGAGTTCTATGCATGGGGAACCCCAAAATATATTAAAAAATATAAATCCAGCGTTGTGGGTTAATGCCCAAACTCCCCGTAGCCATGATGTGTGGGGAGGCTGGTCCCTACTGTTTCTAGGTGGTAGACTCGGTATTGAGTCGTCTAGGTAGGTACCACCGCAGTGCCAGATGTCGGCCCGTGAAATGGAAGTGTTTTAGACTTCTGTGTTTCGGGATGATGGCTAGCTAATAAAATTACCGGGTATATAAGACCTAACCTTTGTTATCACGGGTGACGGCTGTAGTGCGGTATTGTACAACTCTGTCGTGGTCAAGCGTATCACTTACTATCATGTGAATATCTTCACCAGGATTGCCACCTTTAGGGGAAAAAAATCGGGACGGTCAAGCATCCATCAGTGACGTTCGAGTTAAATGCTATTTACACAGATTTCCCAAATTCCTATGTCTGTGGTTATTTATATTATGACGCATGTAACAGCCTAAGAAAATAAAACTTTATTTTTTTATAATGTAAATCTAATTATCATTGAAATGATATTTTTTTCCATACGTTTTCCTTTTTTTAGAAAGAAAGAATAAAGAAAGAAAATATTTTATTTGGTGCAATAAAAATTGTAACATGTTATTCCTTAAAATAATATTTAAAAATAATAATAATGCTACCAAAAGCCGAGCGAGCCGATATTAATATTTCTATATTACGTTTGTTAGTAATGATGTTATTTGATTGATCGTATCGCATATTATATAAAATCGGGACAAAATCGAGAGGCTGTCGGAACCCGGGACGATGCCCCCGAAATCGGGACTGTCCAGGCAAAATCGGGACGGGTGGCAACTCTGGTGTTGACCGTCCTGTGCTCTTGGTAACATTATGATGATGAGGTAAGATTCGTCCACGCAGACAACCTTATTCGCGGTTTCCGACAGGTTTTTTTCTTTAAATGCTAAATTTAGTACGTGCGAATTGAAAAAAAAAAAAATATTTATTGCCAATTTAAAGTTCTTGTTTGATACAAAAAAAATGCATAACATTCGACATTTTGGTATTGATTTCTATTATAGTTTATGCAAAATACGCGGAAATGCAAGTATAAAGTCTTACCAGAAAATTAAAATCCATTTGTTCAATGTATGCTCACAATTATCACATATAGATGTAAAAACAATACAAGTATAGAATAAATAAATTAAAATAAATACTTAATTTATAGAATTTTCTTGCTGGTTCTACTTCCGTCTAGAATTAAGTCTCCGAACCAGTGGCAAATCTTATACATATATAATAATATATTACCTATTGAATTATCTATTAATCATCATCATCAGCTCATTAAGCGTCCCCACCGAGGGGCACGAGCCTACCCGTATAGGGTGATTAGGCCTTAGTCGTCCACGCGGGCCCAGTGCGGATTGGACGACTTCACACACAACCTTCGAATCTCTTCGCAGGCGTACATGAAGGTTTCCTCACGATGTTTTCCTTCACCGTAAGAGCGTCGGATAACGTACATATATTTTTCGAAAATTCGAAAACACATTGGTACGTGTCGGGATTTGAACCTCAGCCCTCCCGGTAGGAAGGCGACAGTCTGCACCACTGAGCCACCGACGCTTATCTATTATTACAATAAAATATTGCTGACCTAATACAGTCAACCACAATAGCCTTAGCGGTTTATTTTAAATTTTCTTTGCTATTATTTTCTTTCTTTATTATAAACTTAGTTTTTAATTTTCTTAAAACACATATCGGATTTTGTATAAAAAATCACCACTAAAAAAGGTGGTTCCACCTATTTTGTTCATTTAGTCACACTTATTCGTACCATGAGAATTTTTATTATATGTTGGGCATAAAAATAACGGTGTCTATGTTGTGAAAGTTAGTAGCTTAACTACCTACTCATAAAAAAGTAGCACTACTTCCTTAACACAATTATTTGAGGTTTTGATATGAAATACCTACATTTCATAATAATCCTTTAGCTTTCTACGTCAACATCTCAACTGATAATCTAATAGTGACATCCACGACGTCTATTGCTGGACTGAGGCCTGAAACAATGACTTTTATCACTGGGTCCAGGATTCACCGTTTCGTTGATTCTGTTTCGCCAAACCCATCCGATGACTGTCGTGCCGATAGTTACTTGACCTGCGCCAAAGGATAATATCTATTCAACCTATCGCAGTCCACATCTGGACATACGTCTCCCCCATATTGCGCCAGATATCCTCCACTTTTCTCATCCAGACACCACCAGCGACAATTCGCAAGTCGGTCCATCGGGCTACGCTTGCCGAGACGCGGTCTCCGCTCCAGAACTCGTCTGCTCCAACGGCCATCAGTTCTGCGACATACGTGACCAGCCCACTGCCACTTCAACTTGCTAATCCGGCGGGCTGTGTCGGTTACTTTAGTTCTCTTACGGATTAAATTATTCATAAGGTTTATATGTCTTTTAAAAACGCGGTAAATATCCAAATACCTGGGTAGTGCCCAATTCAATAAACCGATGACACATCCATTTTACAACCAGTAGCGGTATTTATATGGTTTACATCATCATCAGCTCATTAGACTGAGGGGCACGAGCCTACCGGTAAAGGGTGTATAGGCTTTAGTCGTCCACGCGGGCCCAGTGCGGATTGGACGACTTCAAGCAGAACCTTTGAATCTCTTCGCAGGCGTGCGCGGGTTTCCTCACGATGTTTTCCTTGACTGTAAGAGCGCCGGATAAAGTACATATAATTTCGAAAACTCGAAATCACATTGGTACGTGAAGGGATTTGAACCTGCGCCTTCCCGATCGGAAGGTCCACACCATTAAGCCACTGACGCTTTGTCTGGTTTCACATAATAACGAGCAATCGACGAGCATGAATGGCTGAACATGAACTAAGATAACCTACTAAGACGTCACAGGAAACGCAAGAACATTGAGTTAGTAATTAGTAATATCAGTAGCACCGTCGAATTGGAAGTAAGTCCTACTATATTTGGTAATTGAATCTTCTAAAACGATTTACACTTCGGACAACTGTTTAGTGTCGGTCGACCCCAACCTGCCGTCACCATTGGGGACGAGTGAGAAAGAAAAGTTTCGTGTGCCCTCACTGACGACGATTGGAACTTATCTTTTCCCACTCGTTCCGTCAAAGACCGAGCATTCATTGTTCGAATTGATCTTAACTTTATACAACGGCTAATTCCACAAAGCCCCTTCATTATTTGTCAAATGTGGTGCCCTAATAATATTTACGGAAAACCTTTAATCCCCAGTGGGGATGAACGAATCTTTTTCTTTCCCTCTCGTCCCCAGCAACAGGGTGGGGAGGACCGGGAATATAAAACACAACAACGTTTTCCAATAGATTGTCTATTATATCTTACATATGCTATAGGTACCTCATACATTACATAAAAAGTGTTATTTAATGTTAAAACTTTGTTATAAATCTCCTAACTCCTATTCTACTCATATTTAAGTCTGTTTACTAGTGTGAAGCGAGTTAAAATTAAGTTTACATGTTGAAGAACGATAATGAGTGTTTTAATTATAAAGATTTGATTAACTGCATTCTTAACAGTACATTCATAAATATAATAACTAATTATCTTTCCTAATTGCGCCACTGTTGTTATGAATTTTTTAGTTATCTATATAATGTATTTGATGTCAAAACCATTTAAATATGTTCGAAGGTCGTTTTATGATAACTTAATAGATTTTTTTAATAAAATTATATATATTGGTCGATGGGGCGGAAAGGTTGGCGCGTAACGGGAAACGAAGCGTAGGCTGACCCCCAACCTGACTACTGACCTGCATAAGGTGGCGGGTATCAAATGGATGTCAACTACTGGATCCGTCCACGTGAAAATCATTAGGGAAGGCCTTCGTTCAGCAGTGGACTTCTAGGTTGTAATGATGATGATAATCCGACGGCCGAAAATTGCAAGTCGCTTGAATTTCTGCGATTATTAAACACTTGCGCTATTTACTACGCCATCGAGCCATTGTCATCAAATGATAAAATGAATTTGTTCACAAATTACTACGTTCTCAACATCAGCTCATTAAACGTCCCCACAGAGGGGCACGAGCCTATCCGTAAAGAGTGTATAGGCCTAAATCTTCCACGCGGCCAATTGGCCGATTCACGTACAGGCTTTGAATTTCTTCGTAGGTGCGCGCAGGTTATATCTGTACGGAACACCTTTATATGATACTGTTTTGGTTGATTTAAGAGTTTATTGATATAATTTCACTAAGACTACTGATTGATAATGATATATGATACAATTGATATGAGTGCGCGTCCGCCTTGATGTCGGTGAAAACGTGTACTGTCTAAGGTTAAGTAAATGACGTGTAAAATGAATTGACCTAATTAGAAATACCGCGGAATATGATTGAATGCACGGTTGCACCGTACATTATCTCTCAAACGTATATTTATAATTTCGAAAAGACGTACGTGGCGGAATCTGAACCTGCATCCTTGGGATCGGAAGGCAACAGTTCACTCCAACGAGCTACCGACGCAAATTAATAAATGTCAAGCATATATCAATATAAGCAAACACCAGACTCTTTCTTATGCACTACCATTAACCTAATTTCAACAGCTTGTAAATCAGCTTGATATATCATATATACAAACGATATATTCACCGCATAGACCATCACCGTTCACTTTTCTACAAATATAATTTTGCATTAACATAGCTGAATTAAATTAAAACTAGATATCTAGACTTACATACAGACGTACACAAAAACACGAATAGTTTTGTAGATTGTATGTAAGATAGAAGCGAACTCGCTGGAAACTGTTTATATTTTGAAGACGGAATTTTTAATGAAACTTACTTACCTACTGTGTTCAGCAAATGATGTTCGCCTTTTTTAGAAAATACATTGAAGCCTTCTCGGAGATTAATTACTGGAGAATTCATGGGACACTTCAAATAATTTATAAACATGTTAGACTATGTGGTTATAAAAGTCAAAATGATAGACGGTTGTCTTCTTGTTCAGTTATAAATACAAAATTAAATTATTTATTCAGTAGTTCAGAGCGTCGGTGGCTCAATGGTGTGGACTGTCGCCTTACTACCGGGAGGGCTGAGGTTCAAATCCCGACAGGTACCAATGTGTTTGCGAATTTTAGAAAATATATGTACATTATCCGAGGCTCTTACGGTGAAGGAAAACATCGTGAGGAAACCTTCACGCCTGCGAAGAGATTCGAAGGTTGTGTGTGAAGTCGTCCAATCCGCACTGGGCCCGCGTGGACGACTAAGGCCTAATCACCCTATACGGGTCGGCTCGTGCCCCTCTGTGGAGACGTTTAATGAGCTGATGATGATGATTCAGTACCTAGTTTTTACAATATCTTTATTACGATTAGGGATTTCTTTGAAGTAAAAAATACTTGTGTATGATATCGCCGCTCTCCATAACAATGTTATTTTATCCAAAACATATACTAATAATTAACAAATATTAAATTGATAATGCTAGAAAAGAATACATAAAACTAATAAAACTAAGAGTGAGAGCCCGTAAGCTGTGTGTGTGTAAATGAAAACATCTTTTTATGAGGTTTTGAGTTGAAAAGACGTCTTTATTAGGCTCACTTGGCTGAATTAAAATATTCCGTAATTCACATTTTTTACGCAAAACGGTTCTTGTGTTACTTTATTTAGCCCTTAAACTTTTAATCCAATAAAAACAATAATCAAATAGATTCTTTATTGTTACTGGAATCCTGGCGATTAAAGGTTAACAGCCTACAACAGTTCTCTGCAGCATGGCTTCCTTCTTTCCACGTAGCACGACACGCATCTCACAACACAGCATTTTAATACGATGGAAAGATTCTTTACGGGACACAACTACCTACTTTGGCGGCCTAGTCGCTTAAAGCAATCACATCCAAACAATGTCACAAAACAAATTTAATAATATGAACAAAAAGCGCAGGATTGTGCAAAGTTATTGCTCATATGATATTTGAAAAATACAAACTCGATACTGAAAACGTGTTAGTTATGTGTTATTAACGAGACATGAATATGAAAATAAATGTGACAAAAAATCATCATCATCATCATCAGCTCATTAAACGTCCCCACCGAGGGGCACGAGCCTACCCGTATAGGGTGATTAGGCTTTAGTCGTCCACGCGGGCCNATCCGAATATACAATTAGACTAGACAAGGCGCCAAGTTTATAGGCAGTCCCAGTGTCGCAATTTCTTTTCGGTTCTTACCTGTGAAAGTTATTATATTTCTTGGTAAATTTACTAGATTCATTGCGATAATGGCATGTTACAATTGCACAGGGCTGGCATTTGGAAAAACGGTTTAGTGTTGCTCTAATATTCGTGCGTCTTGACTCGTCTCACAGAGCGTAACATGGCAGCCAGTGTATGCTCGTTGAGCTTACATTTGTCGCACTTTAAACGAGCGCTTGGCCCATCTCCTGTATTGGGAAAACTGTGGAGTGTATAATAAACAGGTCAGGAATCACTTTGATTCCGCGATGTAACAGAGGATAGTGACATCTATTGAGAATATATGGAACTAAAATTTACATTACACCTATATTTTTTCTGGCAGCTGACGCCATCTTTTCTCTAAATTATTGAGAATATAGAATACAGTTTTCTTATTTACAATTTTACATGTATAAAGAACAGTTTACGTTTATATATTAAGAACACTAATTAGTTACAATAAATAATCTAAACAATGACTAAGCTAGGCACCTCGCCCGTTGTACCGTGAATAACTACGTCAGGGTTATTTGAAAAAATGTCATAAAGCTGATCGCGTGCTCAAATGAACTCGAGTGCTTTCGAAATATTTAGTCTATGTAGCATTACTTCATATTGAAAGTATTCACTAGTAAAAAGCACATTGAATGTCTAGTCCCATCAAGTGTTTATTGAGTCTATTGTGACGACCCATGTTAAATAAATAATAATAAATATCCACTGACATTCACACAGCGCCATCTAGCCCCAAGTTAAGCGGTAAGCCTGTATTATGGGTACTAAACAACGGATAAACATACATATATACATTTTTTGTTGTAAATACATATATATTATACACAGAAAACACCCAGACCATTACAAACAGACATGTTCATGCACACAAATGTTTGTACTGCCCGGGGATCGAACCCAGAACCCTTGGTGTTGCGGCCGACCTCTCAACCGCAACACCAAATGTGGTGTTATCAGAACTCGTCTGCTCCAACGGCCATCGGTTCTGCGACATACGTGACCAGCCCACTGCCACTTCAACTTGCTGATCCGGCGGGCTATGTCGGTCACTTTAGTTCTCTTACGGATTAAATCATTTCTGATCTTATCCCTAAGAGAGACCCCGAGCATAACTCGCTCCATTGCGCGTTGAGTGACTTTGAACTTGTGAACCAATCCCGCAGTCAGTGTCCATGTCTCAGCTGCGTATGTTAGTACGGGTAGAACGCTTCGCTCAAAGACTTTTGTCTTTAGGCATAGTCGACGTGAAGACCCGACGTAACTTGGCGAATGCCGCCCAGCCCAACTGAATCCACCTACTAGCTTCCCTCTCGAAATTGTGCCGGCCATGTTGGATAGTTTGGCCCAAGTAAACGTATTCTTGCACAACTTCGAGAAGGACGCCATCGACGCATATCGGTTGTGGCATGACATGGTCATTGAACATGACTTTCGTCTTGTCCAAATTCATGCCAAGCCCAACTCGTCGGGAGGATTCATTCAGGCTGTTCAGCATCACAGCAAGCTATTCGATGACGATATCGTCAGCAAAACGCAGATGAGAAATATACTCTCCATTGACGTTGACGCCTCGTTCAGACCAATCCAGGGTCTTGAAGACAATCTCCAATGCGTTTGTGAACAGTTTCGGGGATATAACATCCCCCTGTCTCACACCACGACGCTATTAGTTGGGTCTTGTCCGCTGATCTTGGGTCTGAACGGTCATCGTCGCAAAATTCATTACATATATAAGAGAAATATCAGATCAATATAAGATCGACAATAAAATTCCAATTAGTTTGTCTTTAATTAATAAATATTAAATACTCGTGAAATAAAATAAAAACCTAAAAATAAAGGACTCTTATGAATAAAATAAAAAAAAATTACTAAAATAAAATAAATTAAACAATAAATGCATGTATTTTAAACAGTACCAACACGCATAGGTACTTAAAAAATGCGTGTATTTTTAACAGTACCTACACGAATACTAAAGTGCGCTAGATTTATGTAGTCGCAGCTATGACCGAGCAACATAGCTTTCGTCGCAATCGAACAATAGACACAGATCATATCACTATCGGGAAAGAGAGAGGTTTAGATTTGCAATGGCCTTATAACGCAATAATATGAATTGTATATATCTTTCTCAACAGGCCAAACCACTGAAGCGCTTTTTTTTTCAAAGCATCAAAACTCATATTTTAGTTTAGTATTTTAATCGTTTTTTATTATATTTTTGTATATTTCTTTGACGTTCATAAGTGCTTTTTGTAAGCCTAATTTGAAATAAATGTTTTTGACTTTGACTTTGTAAACTACATCTTTGTGGGAACACTTTTAAGGTTATATTTATTGCATTAAACGGCTAGATCTGGTAGCTAAAACGACATTTCCTTCCCGACGGCGAAACGCGATGCAGACTTCATAAACCTATGATTATAGAAATATCCGATATGTGTTAACTTGTTAATGTTCCTACATTTTAATACAGGATATTCGTTCATTGTCATAAGTACTAATTGTACTTAGTTTGGAAATATTAATTACAAAGTATCGCTTTAATTATTTGAACTTTACATATATTTACTCACTGTTGGATTTGCTTTTAGTATGATGAGTATTTTCAAAATTAAATATAATATACACACCGGTCAAATTAAAATCAAAATAACTTTATTCAAATAAATCTTTTACTTTTGAATCGTTAATTGTTAATATTTGTGTATGTTTTTATGACTTTACCATCGGTTTTAAATAAGAAGGATATCCGAGAAGAGCCGGAAAGAAACTCGATAGTCACTCTTTTACATGTGTTTAAAGAACTATAGTATAGCGTCGGTGACTCATGGGTGTGGACTGTTGCCTTGCAATCTGGAGGACGCAGGTTCAATTCCCGCCACGTACCAATGTGTTTTGGAATTATCGAAATTATTACGTAACCCGACGCTCTTACGGTGAAGGAAAACATCGTGAGGAAACCTGCGCACGTCTGCAAAGTGATTCAAAGGTTGTCCGTGAAGACAGCCAATCCGCACTGGGCCTGCGTGGATGACTAAGGTCGATTTAATACATTTAAAAAGTAGCTTAGTTAATCTGTCAGACATCTTTATTTTCTGAATTAATGTGTCCAAGCATTGCAATCAATTGCAGCTAAGTTGCGGTCTCATTTACTTTATAACTACTAGCTTCAATGAAGAACACGGTGTACGTGCAGTAAGCGGCACTCAATCACTCAGGCCCTTGACTTAAAGTACGGGTAATCGGTACTAATTCCACTACAGTAGAGTCCACAGCACTTACGAGTAAACCTCGATGTAACGTAAATTTGTGTCAAGCATCCGACTGACGTTGCGGCTCCCAGAGCTTTGTAGCTATTGTTAGTTACTTTCGCTCTAATGTACAATATTCTTTTGTGAGGTCAATATACGCATAGGCTAGGTTGAAAGATATTTTATTTTCTCATAAAAAAATACTTAAAAGATGTTTTATTTTCTCATACAAAAATTACTTACATGAGAAACAGGACACGTAATATCATTATGGCTAAGCTATTTAAAACTAATTGTAAACAACACAAGCAAGTTATAGAATCGTTTCTTATATTATAATTATCATAAATCTCAACACAATGTGCATAATATTAAATATTGCAAATCATGTATAAAGTTTTACAAATGACAATATCAAAATTAAGTACAGAAAAATCTTTCCTTTTTTTAATCCCAACGTTAAAAATAATGAATAAACCAGTCGGTGCAGTAAAAAGTTCATGTTTATGATAAGTGAATGGAGATTGTGTTCACTAAAACGGCTAATGGAGACAAAGATTTAAATCGTTGAATGGAGCTGTATTTAAGTCTTAATAGTCTAGTGAAATTACCGGGTATAGGAGACCTAATATCTGTTGTCTCGGGTGACGGGCGCAGTGCGGCATTGATGGATAATAATAACTGTCTATCAGTTGTTGGTTTCCTTTAATGCTGCTCTGTCATGGTCTGGCGTATCACTTACCATCAGGTGAACGACCAGACCGTCCTGTACACTTTTAACATAAAAAATAAATAAATGAATGCAATTGGTAATAGTATTTAATCTGTGGTCATAGTTTCAAGACATCTTATGATTAATCGTCAAACTATCACAGTCCACTGCTGGACATAGGACATGTGCCAGATATCCCGATCGTCCGCTTTTCTTATCCAGCCTCAACCAGCGAACTTTCGTCAGTCCATCGAGCCGGAGGAGGCCCTACGCTACGCTTGCCAACATGAGGTCGCCACTCCAGAACTCGTGTGCTCTAACGCTAGCTGACTTACAATATTTAATGCTGAACCTCATCCATTGGCTATGGTTTCAAAAGTAAAAGATTAGATCGCCTTAACGTCGTTAGGGCTATCTTTTTAAGGGGAATTGGACATAACGTTCAGTTCTGTTCTTTCTGTTAAGTTATGGTCATAGCCCTTTTCTTGCTTGCTTGTAGCCTAGCACTACAGCGTAAGAAAGAATTAAGCCCAAATATACAATCAGTTTCTTTTGAAAAGTTCAACAAAAATAACGGTAACACATTTTTTCTAAATTTCAAGTCATTATGGATAATAGGGAGTAAGCCATTACTCAATGAATGATTTCAGTTCCTGTTAATGCCGATCATCATTATCATCATTCCAAATTATAATAAACGGTGTTTCGATAAAACAACGTTTAACGTTGTGCCGTGGCATTTGCAGATAATTTATATTTTATTTTAACATCTATTAAATTATTGAATACTTAAAAAAAACGAGCTGAAATGTATTTTTAAATTAGTTGACGACATATGAGTCGTCGATACATTAAACTACGTGCCTTATTAGAATATCTTGCTTAATCTTGAATATTCTCTCTTGAACTATTTCAAAAATGTATCCACGTTCATGTAACTTCTACTAGTAAACACAGTTGATTTAGATCTAAAGCTCTTCTTTTGTACTGCTTTCTTTCTTTGTTTATTTTATCATTTAAAAACAAAAAATAAAATAAACAAAGTAATTATAAACAATCTTCATATTAACACACTACTGGTACAAATTAACACCTTGTCTTTGTCTGTATACCGTTATACGCGCGGATACGACCTACTAAGACCAATTATTCTAGGGCTGTCCATTCTACCAAATTCAAAATGCTTAACAATATCATGATGTTGTTTTATGTCATAGTACGTTTTAGACATAGGACGGTCAAGATGCGCACCTGATGGTAAGTGATACGCCTGGCCATGACAGAGCGGTATTGAAGGAGACCAACAATTGTTAGACAGTTATTATCTCCATCAAAATTAAGTACAGAAAAATCTTTCCTTTTTTTAATCCCAACGTTAAAAATAATGAATAAACCAGTCGGTGCAGTAAAAAGTTCATGTTTATGATAAGTGAATGGAGATTGTGTTCACTAAAACGGCTAATGGAGACAAAGATTTAAATCGTTGAATGGAGCTGTATTTAAGTCTTAATAGTCTAGTGAAATTACCGGGTATAGGAGACCTAATATCTGTTGTCTCGGGTGACGGGCGCAGTGCGGCATTGATGGATAATAATAACTGTCTATCAGTTGTTGGTTTCCTTTAATGCTGCTCTGTCATGGTCTGGCGTATCACTTACCATCAGGTGAACGACCAGACCGTCCTGTACACTTTTAACATAAAAAATAAATAAATGAATGCAATTGGTAATAGTATTTAATCTGTGGTCATAGTTAAAGACATCTTATGATTAATCTTCAAACTATCACAGTCCACTGCTGGACATAGGACATGTGCCAGATATCCCGATCGTCCGCTTTTCTTATCCAGCCTCAACCAGCGAACTTTCGTCGGTCTATCGAGCCGGAGGAGGCCCTATGCTACGCTTGCCAACATGAGGTCGCCACTCCAGAACTCGTGTGCTCTAACGCTAGCTGACTTACAATATTTAATGAACCTCATCCATTGGCTATGGTTTCAAAAGTAAAAGATTAGATCGCCTTAGTCGTTAGGGCTATCTTTTTAAGGGGAATTGGACATAACGTTCAGTTCTGTTCTTTCTGTTAAGTTATGGTCATAGCCCTTTTCTTGCTTGCTTGTAGCCTAGCACTACAGCGTAAGAAAGAATTAAGCCCAAATATACAATCAGTTTCTTTTGAAAAGTTCAACAAAAATAACGGTAACACATTTTTTCTAAATTTCAAGTCATTATGGATAATAGGGAGTAAGCCATTACTCAATGAATGATTTCAGTTCCTGTTAATGCCGATCATCATTATCATCATTCCAAATTATAATAAACGGTGTTTCGATAAAACAACGTTTAACGTTGTGCCGTGGCATTTGCAGATAATTTATATTTTATTTTAACATCTATTAAATTATTGAATACTTAAAAAAAACGAGCTGAAATGTATTTTTAAATTAGTTGACGACATATGAGTCGTCGATACATTAAACTACGTGCCTTATTAGAATATCTTGCTTAATCTTGAATATTCTCTCTTGAACTATTTCAAAAATGTATCCACGTTCATGTAACTTCTACTAGTAAACACAGTTGGGATTTAGATCTAAAGCTCTTCTTCTTTTGTACTGCTCTTCTTTCTTTGTTTATTTTATCATTTAAAAACAAAAAATAAAATAAACAAAGTAATTATAAAACAATCTTCATATTAACACACTACTGGTACAAATTAACACCTTGTCTTTGTCTGTATACCGTTATACGCGCGGATACGACCTACTAAGACCAATTATTCTAGGGCTGTCCATTCTACCAAATTCAAAATGCTTAACAATATCATGATGTTTTTTTTATGTCATAGTACGTTTTAGACATAGGACGGTCAAGATGCGCACCTGATGGTAAGTGATACGCCTGGCCATGACAGAGCGGTATTGAAGGAGACCAACAATTGTTAGACAGTTATTATTCTCCGTCATTGCCGCACTGCGCCTTACACCAGAGACAACAGATGTAAGGTCTCATAAATGCGGTATTTTTACTAACTACTCATCCCGAAACACAAACCAGACGACTCAGTACTGAGTCTACCACCCAATAAATGATGCGTGAAATTCTAACCAGCAGATAACTGACAACCGATGTGTTGTTATGGTTGAGACGCCAGCGTACTCCACCGGAACCTTTTTGGGCTTAACCATGTGACCGCCAGAGACTTCTTAAAGCGTCACAAACAATAGACTTTTCATTGTGTCTGGATTCCTGACAGTCAGAGGGTTAAATAAATATCGACTGACATTCGATCAGCGCCATCGAACTCCAATTTAAGCGAGGACCTTGTAGTATGGGGGTAACTGACAGGATACGTGTCGGGATTTGAACCTGCACCCTCCAGATCGGAAGGCAACAGTCCAAATCAATGAGACACCGATGCTCTTTAAATAATTCATAAAATTAGCAATACCTTTGCCAACTACAAACAACAAACAAAAAAATGGTGGGTTGCGACCAATAATGTGCTTGTAATTATGTCAAAATTTGGCGTATTAAGGGCTTTAAATCCAATGTTTTTAAACACCATTTAAATTAAATAACTTCATACACTTGCAAAGCATTTCAATAACGTGCATCATAGCATGAATATTGATTGGATGCTTTTTTATGGCACTAATAGGGACCAGTGAGTCGAAGTAATTAATTTCCGTGGAGAAAGTTGCTATACAACTGTTTTCTTTCGGTGAAAGTAATCTATAGAAGCTTAAGAAGCTCTAGTTGATGGCAAATGATCGGTTTCAAATATTAACGACGTAGTTTTTGTCTTATGGAATTCAATGTTACGAAAATTTCCAAAAATTGGAAATTTGCTTCAGTAGATGGAACATACTCCTTGGAAGATGGGTCTTTACTATTGACAATTGCGGGGGCGTCCTCCTAAAGGAGGACATCATCATCTCCTACAGGAAGAGTCATGCTAAATACTTTAGCACTGAGCAACATTGAAGGTGACCAACAACCGAGAAACAGTTAAAATTATTCTCCATAAATAGCGCACTGCGCCCGTCACCCGAGACAACAGATGCTAGATCTCTTATACCCGGTAATTTCTATAGCTGCATTGCCCTCATCCCGAATAAGTGAAAAACACTTCTGTATCACCGGACGATATCAGGCAATGCGGTGGTACATATTAAAATAATTATTTCATTGATTGGACAGTGCCTCCTACCAGTCTGATTGCATAGTTGTTAATTAATAACGAAATATTTATATGTAAACTTTCTCTCCAATAAGATTAAAACATGTTTAAAATTGCTTCGAATATAATATTAGCACAAACTTTGAAAGTAGAAAACTTATGAGGCATCTTTCTTTGACATTACGTAGGCGGGAATTGTTTACAATCTTGCGTGAATATCCTAAAGCAGTAAATTAATAGTGACCTAAACTTTCTTTCGAAAAGTTCTTCTTTCTTTTAAACCTGTGGCAGTCCACACTTTGACATAGATGCTTCTTTAAAACAGTGCGTATTATTACTTTTAATCAGTTTTACGAGTTACGAGCCATGTGGTGTAATGGTTGGAAAGTTGGCTATTACACAAAGGGTTCCGGGTCCGATACCGTGCGGTACAAACATTTATGTTCATAAACAAACATGTGTGTTTTTATTAATAGAAATACATAGGTTTCTAAATAAAAAAATCCATAAGAAATAAAATAAGGAATATGAAATTAAGAATATTATTTATATTGGCATTGATGGAGAATAATAACTGTCTATCAGTTGTTGGTCTTTATCAACACGCTCTGTCATGGTCCGACGTATCACTTCACATCAGGTGAGCGTCCTGACCGTCCTATACATTTTGTAGCCGTGTACGCCCTGCATCGGCACGAATGGCTTGACCGGAGTGATAAGCGTTGTGATTCTTCGAGTTAATGAGAACACCAAAGGGCAAAATTTTTAAAAAACCTTTTTTGCTTAGACTGTAAGTGTCCGCCATTCGAATGTAAACAATATGCTTTATCCTCAATCACATTAATCTTTAGATTGTTGTCCTTGATTTTATGACAATGTCAAAAACCGGTTCGCTACTAACCGGAACCAGTCTGTGGCCATACGAGTTTCCCATACGCATGAGTACATCAAGAGCTAACTTAAAAGAAATATCTTTGTAAGAATAATCTACTACACCTGTTAAAGTTTCCTATTCAACCTATCGCAGTCCACTGCTGGACATAGGTCTCCCCCATTTCGCGCCAGATATCCCGGTCCTCCGCTTTCCTCATCCAGCCTCCACCAGTAAAGTTTATATAGAACCAACCCGGTAGTTTCCACTACCGCAGTAAAATACCAAACATTATTTTTATAAAAGCGCACCTTATTTTATATGTCGTTTCAATGATCACTTTTGTTTATTTGCAATATTATATTTTGAAATACACTGAAACCAATTAATATAAGGTCAATTGATGATAGTGAGCAATGACGTCACATATCACTAATCGCATACAAAATATATGGAAACGTTCCTTTTTGACAGTTCATAAAAAGTGCGTTAACGATTAGTGGTGTCGACTACCGGATTGTAAATAAAACTGCCTAACTTGAATAGGTCCTCCAATTCTTGTGATTAAAATAGTTTTATTACATAAAAACCTTAGAAGTTAAGATAACAATAATTAATATGAAAAATTATATAAATGCCTCTTTTGGTAATCTAGTGACATGCAAAACTAACTTTAAGAGAAAGCTTTCGTTCTTAGATTGTAACATACACTTTATGTGGCTTTAAACTAGATAATATCCCTAACGGCAGTTTATATTTTTACCAAGGTTTGTTACCGTAATTAACATGTGTTAAAAAGGAAATTAATTATACTTGGCTTTTACGTCATTCGTCGTTTACTTCTTAACATTAATTACTTAAAAAACTTACAAAAGATAGAACAGGGTAAATACTGGAGGTATCGCTATATACCGGAGTGAAAAATGTCCCTTAATTTTATGTCACAAGTTAGGAATGTATTCTAAATTTCTAATCACTGTTTCTTCAAAATTCGAAAATTATTTATTCAGTGCAGGCCCAAAAATACTTCGACGTGAATAAAAAAATTGTTCTAACAATGGTTTGTACTGTTAGAGTATTCTATTACAGCCAGAAACACAGTAGCTATTATTTTCAAAATATTGTTGTTAATGAGTACAATTGAAGCTATTATTTATATATAGAAAAGACTGATTTATTAACCAGGTTATAATATTATTTAATAATAAACCAAAATATCCACATGTATCGTTTAGTATGCTGTAGCGACATTGCAAGTACATATATTTAATTAATTATTGATACCTATTTAACAGCTAAGTTTAACGACCTGTTATGTGTAATGGTTGAGACTTCGGCTATTACACCGAGGATTCCGGGTTCGATCCCCGGACAGTACAAATATTTGTGTGCATGAACATGTCTGTTTGTATTTGTGTGGGTGTTTTCTATGTATAATATGTATGTATATACAATAAAAAAGTATATAAGTATGTTTGTCCGTTTAGTATTCATATAACAGGCTAATGCTTAGTTGCGAGATGTTTGAATGTCCGTTGGTAAATATATAATATTATATTTACGTTTTCTTTTCAGATGGTGATGTCAGAGTGGTTCAAGGAGATAGCTTTCAAAGCAGAGCTGAACCGGCACGAGGACCCCGAGTCTGAGGAAGAGGCCTTTATCCTCTGTGGGGGAAAAGGCAGAGAACAAGCAGCGGAATATTGAAGAGCTGAGGGACTTGATTTACGGTAAATATCCATGAGTTTTTAAAGACAAAGGTGAATTAATGGTTGAAATGCTGTTAAATTGCAAGCCGGCTTGGATCCCTGTGCAATACAAATATTTGTGTGCATGATCATGTCTGTTTGTATTGGTATAATGACAAAAAAGTAGGTAATATTTTTAAAATATGTATAGACGCGCAAAGCGGAGTTCTAACACCCAAACAGAGAATGGCCTACAAATGTTTGTACAAATCTTTGATGTAATTGCTCTCTTTGACACCATGGAACCAAATCGTTTGTTTATCTTCAATAGTTTTATTTTTGTTGTTTGCTCTAAGTATTTCTATATAATATAGATTCACTATTATATATAACATATTTATTCAAAGATGCAGATACCGGACTTTGTGTTAAATATATTAATACTAAGATATGCTTTTTACTTTAAGTAATAATTACTTTAGTTATGGCAAGGCCAACGCGGGAATGAGGTGTTTTTGTCGTTTTTGTTTGACTTTGCGTCGCTGACCTCATCTCATGTTTTTTAATAAAATCTATGTATTATTCATTTTGTGGTAAGCTCGATTTTTAGAACATTACTGTCACTAATATGTTCCGCCATAAAACATTTGATATTGATGTTTATCCTCGTATCTCCTTCCAGCTACATCATCAGCTCATTAAACGTCCCCACCGAGGGGTACGAGCCTACCCGTATAGGGTGATTAGGCCTTAGTCGTCCACGCGGGCCCAGTGCGGATTGGACGACTTCCCACACAACCTTCGAATCTCTTCGCAGGCGTGCATGAAGGTTTCCTCACGATGTTTTCCTTCACCGTATGAGCGTCGGATAACGTACATATATTTTCGAAAATACATTGGTACGTGTCGGGATTCGAACCTCAGCCCTCCCGATAGGAAGGCGACAGTCCACACCACTGAGCTACCGACGCTCTCTTCTTCTTTCCAGCTACGAAAGTTCTAAATTTTATAATAAAAAAGCACAATACAGTCGAATTGAGAAACAAATGCCAGTTGGCCTCCTTCAATGCTGCTCTGTCATGGTCAGGCGTTTCACATACCATCAGGTGAGCATCCTGACAGGCCTGTGCTGCCTGAACACACTAAAAAATTGGCCAAGCGCGAGTCGGAATCGCCCGTGGAGGGTTCCGCAGCAGCAAGTAACATAAATTAAAGTAATTTTATTTACTTAGGCACCTGCTACAGCTTTAATATGAAAAATAATGGTTAACCGTTTATGACGTATAAAAAAAATTACACACCAGAAATCGTTCAAACTAAATTTCGTTGTTAGATTTCATGATAATGTACATCATATTTTTTTTTCGATTTTATCAACCCCATAGTTTAGAAATTAGAGGGGGGGAAGACAATTTTTTCAACTTTGGAAATGTCTCTCGCGCAAACTATTGAATTTATAAAAAGTTATATATGAAACCTCGATATCAATTTTCAAGCTCTACACATCGATACCCCAGAAGGAGGGTTCGATGAAAAAAATTTTTTGAGTTTCAGATCAATGTACGGGGAACCCAAAAATATTTTTTTTTCTGAGTTTCTTATCAAAACCTTATAGCGGTTAACAGGATTATACATACTCTTACAAAGTTTGAATAGTGTTGTGCTCATAGTTTCGGAGAAAAATGGGGGTGACATACGGACGGACAGACAGACAGACTTGACGAATCTATAAGGGTTCCTTTTTGCCATTTGGCTAGTAACCCTAAAAACTGCATAGGTTAAAGTCAAAGTCAAAACCTATCAGATTAGGCTTACAAAAAGCACTTATGAACGTCAAAAAGAATACAAAAAATACAATAAAAAATACATTTAATTTTTAAAGAGAGCGAGAGAGGGATTTTCATCCACCTTTATAAGCTTTCTTAAATAAGAAGGGCGTCCCTTAAAACAAATCGATATATCCTGGAAATGTGTCACAAGTCATTGCAACATCTTTTTGGAATTGATAACTTTGTCTCCGTCAGTAATAAAATTGATGACACCTGAGAAACATCTTTAATCTCGCCTTGCGTTCATAAAAACGTGCATTGCACAGTTCATGTAAGGGTAATAATTACATTTATTAATAACATGGGTCAGTAACTTAAATAAACGTCAAATCTAAAAAAACCGTTGCCCAAATTCGTTGTCGGATATGTAATACTTTTATTTATTAAATTACCTAATTTATGTGAAGATTATTATATTAAAATGTTAAAAAATAAGAATTCGTGAATATCATACTTATTTTTAATGTAATTTCATAAAATTAATAGTCGTACGAAACGTAACATATTAATTAGCTTAGAGAGATAGAGTAGAAATATGTAACAGATAGTAAACACTTGCATATTTTATGTAACTACTGAAGCCTAAGCCTCTACTAAATGTATGAATTAAATGTAAGTATCCTTATGCAATAAAAACAATATAAAAGCATGTAATACATCTTCAATAGGTTCTTATCATCATAATAATGCTAAGCTTAGTTATTTGCCATGGTTCGTGTACTAATATTTGTTCTTAATACCATGCATTACCATACGACCATATTGCAAAAGCGTAAAATAACATAAAAATACCAAAGCCTTGATTTCGGACGTACGGAATGTTAATATTGACATGTTATCTTGAAGATTACTTAAAACACTTACCATGCACTCGACAAATGCTATTGACAAAGACAGGGATAAGGCTGTTTTGAGAAGATTTTTTATCAAATACGTATGCTCAGGGTCCGTAAGAGTACTAAAGTTAGCGACATAGATCGCCAGATCAGCAAGTAGAAGTGGCAGTGGGCCGGTCACGTATGTTCGTGAGCCGATGTCCGTTGAGCCACTGGTGACCACAGCCGGTCTAAAAAGGCAAAATCAAGCAATATTGTGTTATATTCCAAATGGTATTAGGGTTCCGTAGCCAAATGGCATAAAACGGACGGTAGATTCATTAAGTCTGTCTGTCCGTCCTTTATTTATATTACTTGCTGCTGCGGAACCCTCCACGGCGATTCCGACTCGCGCTGGGCCAATTTTTATTTTGAATCTAATAGGAATGCACAAAGCGTCATTTTTAGCCCCCAGTTCTGGATTGGAGACCGCATCTTGGCAAGCTTAGACATGACTTGCGAAAGGTCGCTGGTGGAGGTTGGATGAGGAAAGTGGAGGACCGGGATACAAAATAGGGAACACCGATGTCCAGCAGTAAACTGATTAAAGAGATGTATAATGGTACATATAGGTTGATGTTTTGAGTGCTTGTTGCTCATTCAGTCCGAGTACCCAGTGCCTATTAGTGGCGATAACAATTGACCTTAACTAACAAATTGCTCGTTTACCTTTACATATATGCAATTATAAAAAAAAGTAACAGACTGAAGCTTCATATTCGTAGAACCTAGTTACCTAACTTGAATTAAAAAATCTGCCCGCGTACAAATTTCAAATTTGTTTATTTAGTACTGTAAAAAACTAAGATTTAAAGCTGATAAGCATAAAATAGCAGTAGAAATGCATACGAGAAGACAATTGGTAAAAAGAATCTCGTGAAATGTGGTAACTGATGATGCGTTGAAACGCAAGATTTGTATGCAGCCCGTTAAGTGCAATGTTTTAAGTGGAACATGGCCTACATACGCACTCCTTGTGAATGAACAAGAACCTTATTTTTAACACACACAAGCACACCCACTCACACACACACTCACGAACACGGTCTTTTTTTCCAATAATACCAAGCCCTATTTTTATAAAACCGCACCTTATTTAATATGTCGTTTGATAAATCACTTTTGTTTAAATATTTGTAATATTGTTTTTAAAAACATCGATTCCAACAAATATAAGGACAATTATTGGTGATAGTGAGCAATGACGTCACATATATCACTAATCTCATACAAAATATATGGAAACGTTATTTTTTGACAGTTCATAAAAATTACGTCAACGATTAGTGGTGTTAACTACCGGATTATATTTATCCTGTATTTATCTGCAAGCCACCACCTTACCAGGTTATTGACCTATCTGATTAGGATTGGCCTATGCTGCTTTTCCCGTTACATGGTCGCCACTCGAGAACCTTTCCCATTGACCAACGGTTCTACGTCCCTGCCCTTGCCCAGCTCAATGCCACTGAAGCTTGCTAATCCCGTGGGATATGTCGGTCACTCTAGTACTCCTTAATTTGTTACTACTTAATTACATAACGTAAACACAAACACATTGGTGATTAGGCCTTAGTCGTCCATGCGGGCCCAGTGCGGATTGGCCAACTTCACGCACAACCTTTCAAATTTTTTCGCAGGCGTGCGCAGGATTCCTCCCGATGTTTTCCTTTACCGTAAGAGCGTCGGATAAACGTACATAAAACTGTGAAAATTCAAAATACACATGATTCGAACCTCCACCCTCCAGATCGGAAGGCAACAGTCCACACCAATAACCCACCGATGCTCTAGGACGACGCTGACGGAGGGATTCGACATAATATTTGTCGGTCACACATCTGGCGATACGATTCGTGCGATCGTTATCCGAACGAACAAGCCGTTACTTTAGTATATTTATTTAATCTGTGTCGTTACCTAACCCTAACCGCTTAATGCCTACAATATTATCAAATGACTTAAATCATAATTTGTAATTCTACATTCACTGGGTGTAGAGACGCAGCATAAGGCTGATGACTTCGCGTTTCCCCTCTGCTGGCTCTTTTAGTGTTTTAGGCATTGTTTCGTAGAATTCTAAATCGACGTCATATCGTTTGACGAACTGCATCAGTCACAAGTCTGTTGCCGTTAATATAACGAAAGTCACCTTTGAGTAGGACTCACGCTCCGCCGAATGCGTGTTTTCTATACTGCAACTGTTCAATTTGCTGTTATTAGGGTTGTCTCGCGCTGACATCGCAAAAAGGGTCTTCAGTTTTTTATGTTTTTGCATTAACTTTTTATATAAAAGACGTTCGCAGCCTACCTGAGATGGTAAAGTGTAACTATTACATATAATACACTTATTCAGTGAACCAGAATATGTACTGGTACACAAAACTATGTATCAGCAAAAACATAATATGCCAGCTTTTCCGTTCTCAGTTTATGATCCTGGAAATAATATCCAATTTCAGTTGCCAACTTGTGAAAATTCATAATTATTGTATAATCATTACACCTGCCCTATATGTCCAATACCTACACGGTATTAACATCATACCGAGCTAGTGGCGAACGCAGTTGTCAAAATTACACAACAAGGCTAAAGGCATCCCCGAGCAGTCGGTACGACTTCCATCCCCAGACAGAAGACGTATCAAGGTCAGGTTTAAATTTGCTTGGCTTCTTTAGCAAGGAAGGACTTGAGAGAACATTTTGGTCACCTATCCTACGACCGCCACGGTCGTTAACGCGCTTAAATATAAATTTTAAAATAGTTTGGCAACCCTACCCAGCTAGACTTTGCGACCGTCTCACGCACAGCCACTTTATGACAGTTATTAGCCGCTTTTTTGGCACAAACGTTTTGTGTTGT
The DNA here is from genome assembly GCA_019425675.1 of Leucinodes orbonalis. Lineage (NCBI taxonomy): Eukaryota > Metazoa > Arthropoda > Insecta > Lepidoptera > Crambidae > Leucinodes > Leucinodes orbonalis. Next base: position 72,501 of record PQWD01005184.1, on the reverse strand, counting down.
CATGTCGAGATCACCACGGGCATGCAATGTTTTTCTAACAACTCATGTTTGCTACGTCAATACGGTTGGCTAACTCAAAAAGTACTTTACTTGTGTTGTAAGTTTATTCTAAACAAGTTGTCTCCAGCCGAATACCTCGTAATTTATAACCTAGGGTACTATAAAAATGGTAGAGTTCAGGCTTTTAACACCGTAGCAAAGGCGTCAGAAACAATGGAGTTTTTATTGTATCTTGATTCGTGGCGTTCAAAGAGTTTAATGCTTTGTCCCTAATCCGGCCTTTACAGCACTCGCGGATAATATTTTAATCTGCCATCATCACAGGACACATTAGCTCTAGACTCAACTGCTTTACCACTATCGACGACTCATTTGGTGTAAAGGTTGAGACGTCGGCTATTACACTAAGGTCCCGAGTTCGATCCGCGGGCAGTACAAACATTTGTGTGCATGAACATGTCTGTTTGTATTAGTCTGGGTGCTTTCTATGTAAAATATGTATGTGTTTAGTTTTTTTTTTTTTCGAACTGACTACCGCTGTTGGCCGCAGATGGCCTTTACAGCTTCACCGGGCAAGTGGCGAGCGCAGATGGCTCTCAGCCTTAATATTTACACAACGAGCCTAAGGGCGTCCCGAACGGGACTCGAACCTCGGCTTAGGGCGTTGCGGGGGGGGGGGCTTGGTAGCCTGACATATGTTTGGGGATAAAAGCGGCCCAGCACATGCCGGTTACGCGAATAGGGACTGTGAGTGTTTAGTACTTGTAATACAAGCTTCATGCTTAACTTGGGGCTAGATGGCGTTGGGTGAATGTAAGTCAATATTTATTTATTAATAATTTAATATTTCCGTTAATGTGTTTAGTTATTTAGATGCCAACAACAAAATACTTTGCAGAAATATTCAGCCGCGGAATAACGGTGACCCTCAAGTTTCCAAGGACAGTTGATATAATGAAACAAAATCTTCTGGACAAAGGAAACCACACAATTGCCCCGTAACTATGTCAATTTGTCCATAATGATGTTGGTTGATTCGTGTGTTCCACAAATCATCGTTGCTGCGAATATTTTACAATAAATCACCAATTATCGGAAGTCAAGCGTGCCACGATCGGTGTTTAGCAAACTAACCAATTAAAATCGTCAGCATGCTCAAAACTACTGAAAAAGCATTTTTTATGTTTCTATATAACAAGGGTTATCAGTACAAAATAGGATATTTTCCCATTTTGGTTCCCGTAAAGCTGACTTTTTAATTTATGATTACTACGATGTGGAAAATGCTTGCTTGGCGGCTAAAGATTTTCCTGAAACAACATCCAGGGAGAACCGTTCGCAAATAAAGCCGGGACCAGCATCAAATAACAAAAAATATAAAAAAATATCCACTGACATTCATACAGCGCCATCTAGCCCCAAACGAAGCCTGTAATATAGGTACTAAACAATGGATAAACATCGTACATAACAAACACCCAGACTAATACAAACAGGCATGTTCGTGCACAAAATTGTTTACAGCCGGGAATCGAACCCGACGTCTCAACCAATAACACAACATTGGTCATTGAATATGAATAATTAACACTCCTTGAACTGTGTGCGGTCAAATCTCCAAGTCAGTGCACTTCCCCCCACAATTATGTAAACAGGACACGAGCTTCCCAACTCGTTGATTAGCCATCCGATAGTTTTCATTATGCCTGGTATTATACACGTTTGATTGGCGGCTCGGATTACTGTAACCTGCGTTCTCGTGTTCAATTATCGAGTTACCTTATAAATAATAATAATAATAAATAAATAATAAAAAATATCTACTGACAATCACACAGCCATCTAGCCCCAAGTAAGCGTAAAGCCTGTATTATGGGTACTAAACAACGGATAACAACATGTATACATTTTTTTTTTTTTGTAAATACATACAATTATACATAGAAAACACCAGACCATTACAAACAGCATGTTCATGCACACAAATGTTTTACTGCCCGGGATCGAACCCGAACCCTTAGTGTTTGCGGCCGACCTCTCAACCGCAACACCAAATGGTCGTATGCTAAGTTATATTTATATAAGTATAAACGTTCCCCGCTTATTGTCGCGTAAGAATATAAGATTATACTCTCTCGTTGTAAAACATAACCAAAACGCAGCAGCTTTATTCTTCTCAAATAAAAAGTTTTTTCTAAAATAAAAGTAGCATCTGTTTTTCCATATTATATTGCTACCTACCAAAAAAAAGTCCAATCCAAATCAATCCAGCCGTTTATAGATCCCACAAACAGACAGACAAAAGTTTAAATAATAACAGGAGACACCAACAACTCAAAGACTATTATTCTCCACTGCGCCCGTCACCCCAACAGATGTTAGATGAAGGTCTCATAATACCGGTAATTTTACTAGCTACAGTGCCCTCATCCCGAAACACAGAAGTACAAAACGCTTCTATTTAACGGGATGACATCTGGTACTGCGGCTCTGCTTAGGCATAGCTCATTGCTAAATGCTGAATGAATCACTCGACCCGAGAGATACCAAGGCCTTAGGCCCAGCCGGACTATTGTACCAAAGCATAGCTTTCCCACATTTAGGTAGGAGATTTTTTCCGAATTACTTATAGCCAACAGCGGTTGGCCGCAGGTGGCCTTCACAGCTTTACCGGACAATTAACGAGCATAATTTAAAAAAAATATTCAACCAGCCTAAGCGAGTCCCAATGAGACCGAACCTCTTAGGGCCCGGCTTAGTGCCTTGAAGGCGGCTAGATAAGTTGAATAAAAAAGCGACTACGTGATTTAACCAACGTACCGGTTGGCTAAATCACNTTCCAGCTACGAAAGTTCTAAATTTTATAATAAAAAAGCATAATACAGTCGAATTGAGAAACAACTGCCTATCAGTTGGCCTCCTTCAATGCTGCTCTGTCAGGCGTTTCACATACCATCAAGTGAGCATCCTGACAGCGGTTAACAGGATACATACTCTTACAAAGTTTGAATAGTGTTGTGCTCATAGTTTCGGAGAAAAATGGGGGTGACATACGGACGGACAGACAGACAGACTTGACAAATCTATAAGGGTTCCGTTTTTTGCCATTTGGCTACGGAGCCCTAAAAAGGATAGGTTAAAGTCAAAGTCAAAATTCTTTATTCAGATTAGGCTTACAAAAAGCACTTATGAACGTCAAAAAGAATACAAAAAATACAATAAAAAATACATTTAATTTTTAAAGAGAGCGAGAGAGGGATTTTCATCCACCTTTATAAGCTTTCTTAAATAAGAAGGGCGTCCCTTAAAACAAATCGATATATCCTGGAAATGTCTTTAAGAATCCAATTACTACCGCAGTCATTAATCTTCGTCACAAGTCATTGCAACATCTTTTTGGAATTGATAACTTTGTCTCCGTCGGTAATAAGATTGATGACACCTGAGAAACATCTTTAATCTCGCCTTGCGTTCATAAAAACGTGCATTGCACAGTTCATGTAAGGGTAATAATTACATTCATTAATAACATGGGCAGTAACTTAAATAAACGTCAAATCTAAAAAAACCAAATTCGTTGTCGGATATGTAATACTTTTATTTATTAAATTACCTAATTTATGTGAAGATTATTATATTAAAATGTTAAAAAATAAGAATTCGTGAATATCATACTTATTTTTAATGTAATTTCATAAAATTAATAGTCGTACGAAACGTAACATATTAATTAGCTTAGAGAGATAGAGTAGATATATGTAACAGATAGTAAACACTTGCATATTTTATGTAACTACTGAAGCCTAAGCCTCTACTAAATGTATGAATTAAATGTAAGTATCCTTATGCAAAAAAATCAATATAAAAGCATGTAATATATCTTCAATAGGTTCTTATCATCATAATAATGCTAAGCTTAGTTATTTGCCATGGTTCGTGTACTAATATTTGTTCTTAATACCATGCATTACCATACGACCATATTGCAAAAGCGTAAAATAACATAAAAATACCAAAGCCTTGATTTCGGACGTACGGAATGTTAATATTGACATGTTATCTTGAAGATTACTTAAAACACTTACCATGCACTCGACAAATGCTATTGACAAAGACAGGGATAAGGCTGTTTTGAGAAGATTTTTTATCAAATACGTATGCTCAGGGTCCGTAAGAGTACTAAAGTTAGCGACATAGATCGCCAGATCAGCAAGTAGAAGTGGCAGTGGCCGGTCACGTATCGTGAGCCGATGTCCGTTGGAGCCACTGGTGCAGCCCACAGCCGGTCTAAAAAGGCAAAATCAAGCAATATTGTGTTATATTGCAAATGGTATTAGGGTTCCGTAGCCAAATGGCATAAAACGGACGGTAGATTCGTCAAGTCTGTCTGTGTCCTTTATTTTATGTTACTTGCTGCTGCGGAACCCTCCACGGGCGATTCCGACTCGCGCTGGGCCAATTTTTATTTTGAATCTAATAGGAATTGCACAAAGCGTCATTTTTAGCCCCCCAGTTCTGGATTGGAGACCGCGTGACAGTGAAGCTTAGACATGACTTGCGAAAGGTCGCTGGTGGAGGTTGAATGAGGAAAGTGGAGGACCGGGATACAAAATAGGGAACACCGATGTCCAGCAGTAAACTGATTAAAGAGATGTATAATGGTACATATAGGTTGATGTTTTGAGTGCTTGTTGCTCATTCAGTCCGAGTACCCAGTGCCTATTAGTGGCGATAACAATTGACCTTAACTAACAAATTGCTCGTTTACCTTTACATATATGCAATTATAAAAAAAAGTAACAGACTGAAGCTTCATATTCGTAGAACCTAGTTACCTAACTTGAATTAAAAAATCTGCCCGCGTACAAATTTCAAATTTGTTTATTTAGAACTGTAAAAAACTAAGATTTAAAGCTGATAAGCATAAAATAGCAGTAGAAATGCATACGAGAAGACAATTGGTAAAAAGAATCTCGTGAAATGTGGTAACTGATGATGCGTTGAAACGCAAGATTTGTATGCAGCCCGTTAAGTGCAATGTTTTAAGTGGAACATGGCCTACATACGCACTCCTTGTTATTGAACAAGAACCTTATTTTTAACACACACAAGCACACCCACTCACACACACACTCACGAACACGGTCTTTTTTTTCAATAATACCAAGCCCTATTTTTATAAAACCGCACCTTATTTAATATGTCGTTTGATAAATCACTTTTGTTTAAATATTTGTAATATTGTTTTCTAAAAACATCGATTCCAACAAATATAAGGACAATTATTGGTGATAGTGAGCAATGACGTCACATATATCACTAATCTCATACAAAATATATGGAAACGTTATTTTTTGACAGTTCATAAAAATTACGTCAACGATTAGTGGTGTTAACTACCGGATTATATTTATCTGTATTTATCTGCAAGCCACCACCTTACCAGGTCATTGACCTATCTGATTAGGATTGGCCTATGCTGCTTTTCCCGTTACATGGTCGCCACTCGAGAACCTTTCCCATTGACCAACGGTTCTACGTCCCTGCCCTTGCCCAGCTCAATGCCACTGAAGCTTGCTAATCCCGTGGGATATGTCGGTCACTCTAGTACTCCTTAATTTGTTACTACTTAATTACATAACGTAAACACAAACACATTGGTGATTAGGCCTTAGTCGTCCATGCGGGCCCAGTGCGGATTGGCCAACTTCACGCACAACCTTTCAAATTTTTTCGCAGGCGTGCGCAGGATTCCTCCCGATGTTTTCCTTTACCGTAAGAGCGTCGGATAAACGTACATAAAACTGTGAAAATTCAAAATACACATGATTCGAACCTCCACCCTCCAGATCGGAAGGCAACAGTCCACACCAATAACCCACCGATGCTCTAGGACGACGCTGACGGAGGGATTCGACATAATATTTGTCGGTCACACATCTGGCGATACGATTCGTGCGATCGTTATCCGAACGAACAAGCCGTTACTTTAGTATATTTATTTAATCTGTGTCGTTACCTAACCCTAACCGCTTAATGCCTACAATATTATCAAATGACTTAAATCATAATTTGTAATTCTACATTCACTGGGTGTAGAGACGCAGCATAAGGCTGATGACTTCGCGTTTCCCCTCTGCTGGCTCTTTTAGTGTTTTAGGCATTGTTTCGTAGAATTCTAAATCGACGTCATATCGTTTGACGAACTGCATCAGTCACAAGTCTGTTGCCGTTAATATAACGAAAGTCACCTTTGTGTAGGACTCACGCTCCGCCGAATGCGTGTTTTCTATACTGCAACTGTTCAATTTGCTGTTATTAGGGTTCTCGCGCTGACATCGCAAAAAGGGTCTTCAGTTTTTTATGTTTTTGCATTAACTTTTTATATAAAAGACGTTTGCAGCCTACCTGAGATGGTAAAGTGTTAACTATTACATATAATACACTTATTCAGTGAACCAGAATATGTACTGGGTACACCAAAAACTATGTATCAGCAAAAACATAATATGCCAGCTTTTCCGTTCTCAGTTTATGATCCTGGAAATAATATCCAATTTCAGTTGCCAACTTGTGAAAATTCATAATTATTGTATAATCATTACACCTGCCCTATATGTCCAATACCTACACGGTATTAACATCATACCGAGCTAGTGGCGAACGCAGTTGTCAAAATTACACAACAAGTCTAAAGGCATCCCCGAGCAGTCGGTACGACTTCCATCCCCAGACAGAAGACGTATCAAGGTCAGGTTAAACTTTGCTTGGCTTCTTTAGCAAGGAAGGACTTGAGAGAACATTTTTGGTCACCTATCCTACGACCGCCACGGTCGTTAACGCGCTTAAATATAAATTTTAAAATAGTTTGGCAACCTACGCCCGCTAGACTTTGCGACCGTCTCACGCACAGCCACTTTATGACAGTTATTAGCCGCTTTTTTGGCACAAACGTTTTGTGTTGTCATGTCGAGATCACCACGGGCATGCAATGTTTTTCTAACAACTCATGTTTGCTACGTCAATACGGTTGGCTAACTCAAAAAGTACTTTACTTGTGTTGTAAGTTTATTCTAAACAAGTTGTCTCCAGCCGAATACCTCGTAATTATAACCTAGGGTACTATAAAAATGGTAGAGTTCAGGCTTTTAACACCGTAGCAAAGGCGTCAGAAACAATGGAGTTTTTATTGTATCTTGATTCGTGGCGTTCAAAGTGTTTAATGCTTTGTCCCTAATCCGGCCTTTACAGCACTCGCGGGATAATATTTTAATCTGCCATCATCACAGGACACATTAGCTCTAGACTCAACTGCTTTACCACTATCGACGACTATTTGGTGTAAAGTTGAGACGTCGGCTATTACACTAAGGGTCCCGAGTTCGATCCGCGGCAGTACAACATTTGTGTGCATGAACATGTCTGTTTGTATTAGTCTGGGTGCTTTCTATGTATAATATGTATGTGTTTAGTTTTATTTTTTTTTCGAACTGACTACCGTTTGGCCGCAGATGGCCTTTACAGCTTCACCGGGCAAGTGGCGAGCGCAGATGGCTCTCAGCCTTAATATTTACACAACGAGCCTAAGGGCGTCCCGAACGGGACTCGAACCTCGTTAGGGCGTTGCGGGGGGGGGGGCTTGCCTGACATATGTTTGGGGATAAAAGCGGCCCAGCACATGCCGGTTACGCGAATAGGGACTGTGAGTGTTTAGTACTTGTAATACAAGCTTCATGCTTAACTTGGGGCTAGATGGCGTTGGGTGAATGTAAGTCAATATTTATTTATTAATAATTTAATATTTCCGTTAATGTGTTTAGTTATTTAGATGCCAACAACAAAATACTTTGCAGAAATATTCAGCCGCGGAATAACGGTGACCCTCAAGTTTCCAAGGACAGTTGATATAATGAAACAAAATCTTCTGGACAGAGGAAACCACACAATTGCCCCGTAACTATGTCAATTTGTCCATAATGATGTTGGTTGATTCGTGTGTTCCACAAATCATCGTTGCTGCGAATATTTTACAATAAATCACCAATTATCGGAAGTCAAGCGTGCCACGATCGGTGTTTAGCAAACTAACCAATTAAAATCGTCAACATGCTCAAAACTACTGAAAAAGCATTTTTTTATGTTTCTATATAACAAGGGTTATCAGTACAAAATAGGATATTGTTCCCATTTTTGGTTCCCGTAAAGCTGACTTTTTAATTTATGATTACTACGATGTGGAAAATGCTTGCTTGGCGGCTAAAGATTTTCCTGAAACAACATCCAGGGAGAACCGTTCGCAAATAAAGCCGGGACCAGCATCAAATAACAAAAAATATAAAAAAATATCCACTGACATTCATACAGCGCCATCTAGCCCCAAACGAAGCCTGTAATATGGGTACTAAACAATGGATAAACATCGTACATAACAAACACCCAGACTAATACAAACAGGCATGTTCGTGCACAAAATTGTTTTACAGCCGGGAATCGAACCCGACGTCTCAACCAATAACACAACATTGGTCATTGAATATGAATAATTAACACTCCTTGAACTGTGTGCGGTCAAATCTCCAAGTCAGTGCACTTCCCCCCACAATTATGTAAACAGGACACGAGCTTCCCAACTCGTTGATTAGCCATCCGATAGTTTTCATTATGCCTGGTATTATACACGTTTGATTGGCGGCTCGGATTACTGTAACCTGCGTTCTCGTGTTCAATTATCGAGTTACCTTATAAATAATAATAATAATAAATAAATAATAAATAAATCATCATCATCATCATCATTACAGCCCAATTATGTCCACTGCTGAACGAAGGCCTCCCCTAATGATTTCCACGCGGACCGATCCCTTGCAGTTGACATCCATCTGCTACCCGCCACCTTAACCAGATCATCCGTCCATCTGGTTGGGGTCGGCCTACGCTTCGCTTTCCGTTACGTGGACGCCACTCGAGAACCTTTCCGCCCCATCGGCCATCGGTTCTACGCACTATGTGCCCTGCCCACTGCCACTTCAACTTGCTAATCCTCTGGGCTATGTCGGTCACCCTAGTTCTCCTACGGATATCATCGTTTCGGATTTTATCGCGTAGGGAGACACCTAACATAGCCCTCTCCATAGCACGCTGAGCAACCTTGAGTCTATTCAAGAGGCCCTTAGTGAGCGACCACGTTTCGCTTCCGTATGTCATAACTGGCAACACACACTGGTCAAAGACCTTCGTCTTGAGACACTGAGGTATTTTGGACGAAAAGATCTGCCTTAACTTCCCGAACGCTGCCCATCCTAATTGGATTCGACGAGAAACCTCCTTCTCGAAGTTGGACCTACCCATTTGGACTACCTGTCCCAGGTACACATATTCGTCAACAACTTCGAGGACAGAACTTCCAACTGATATCGGTATAGGTACGACATGGGCATTAGACATGACTTTCGTCTTGTCCATGTTCATTTTAAGACCCACCTGTTGAGAAGCTCCGTCTAGGGTTTCGAGCATAGTGCTTAAATCCTCCATGGATTCTGCCATGACTACTATATCATCGGCAAATCGAAGATGAGTGATGTACTCGCCATTCGTTGATGCCAAGTCCTTTCCAATCGAGCAGCTTAAACATATCTTCCAACGCAACTGTGAACAGTTTCGGAGATATAACGTCTCCCTGTCTCACTCCTCGGTGCAATTGGATAGGTTGTGTAAGCTCTTCATGTACACGGACTGACATAGTAGCGCTCTCGTACAGACATCTCAATACTTCGATATAGCGAAAGTCAATATGGCACCGTTGGAGGGCCTGAAGCACAGCCCAAGTCTCGATCGAATCAAAGGCTTTCTCATAGTCCACAAACGCCAAGCATAATGGCCGGTTATACTCTCTAGTCTTCTGTATAACCTGCCGCAGCGTATGTATGTGGTCTATGGTGCTGAAGCCTTTGCGGAACCCGGCTTGTTCGGGGGCTGGAAATCATCAAACCTACGCGCGAGACGGTTCGTGATGACTCTGGAGAACAACTTGTAAATGTGGCTCAATAGCGTGATGGGTCTATAATTCTTCAGCAAGGTTTTGTCGCCTTTTTTGAAGAAAAGCACCACCACGCCATTGCTCCACGCCTCTGGCGTCGCACCCTCACGGATCACGGAATTAAAGAGCTTCTGAAGGGTCTTAAGCACTGGCGTGCCACCTGCTTTCAAAAGTTCTGCGGTAATTCCGTCTTCTCCGGGGGCCTTATTTCGCTTAAGTTGTTTCAGAGCCATCCTAATCTCGCTCAAGGTGACTTCCGGGATATCCTCAGATAAATGTCGGGTTAACTTAGCTCTCGGGTCTTCGGCTAAGCTTGAAGCGGGAATCTGTGTAGCGGTATATAACTCGCTGTAAAACTTCTCAATCTCCCTCAAAATCTCTGGTTTGATGAGACTACATTTCCACTGTTGGTCTTCAGACTAGTCAGCTGGCTTTGCCCAACAGACATGTTCCTTGCAAACACCTTGGAACCCTGTTCCGTTCGATCGCCTCTTTAATACACTTTGTATTAAAGCGACGAATATCGCGTCGCAAGGAGCTGGATATACGTCTATTAAGCTGCCGGTATTGTGACGCGTCGTCTGAAGACTGCAGTTTCATCTGTCGTCTTGTCGCCATGAGATCGAGAGTCTGTTGAGATAGTTTATTGGGTCTTAATTTGCGTTGTCCCTTGCAAAACTTAGACCCAACTGTTTGCAGAGTTTCCACTAGCCCGCTATTTATATCGTCCACTGTTACGCAGCTCTCTAGGCATTCAAAGCGATTCTGCAGTTCGAGTTGAAAGCTCTCGGGGTTATTGATTTGAAGCACGTTAGGTCGGAGCGTAGACTTCATCAGGCGAGACCTCTCCAGTTGAACATTAATATTTAACGTGCCTCTTACCATACGGTGATCGCTACCGGTTTTCACCCTGGCGATCACAGAGACGTCGTTAAATATATGTCTTCTGGTGGTCATGATGAAGTCAATCTCATTTCGTGTGGAACCATCGGGACTCAACCAAGTCCACTTCCTCTGCGGCGGCTTCTTGAAAAAAGAGTTCATCATAAAGAGTCCCTCTTTTTCCATGAAATCGGCCAGCCGCTGTCCCCTGGGGTTCCGGTGTCCAAATCCATATTGCCCCACTTTCAACTCACAACCATTCGAATGCCCAGCCTTGCGTTGAAGTCTCCCATAACGACCGTAAAGTGTGTCTTGGAGGTATGCATTGCTCTGCTGATATCATCATACATAGCCTCCACTTCATCGTCGGAGTGCGATGAAGTCGGTGCGTAAACCTGTACCACCTTCAGCGCATAGCGCTTGGTGATTCTTAGTACAAGGTACGCTACCCTAGCTGACACACTTTCGATCTTCACGATGTTGTTGATGAGAGACTTATGGACGAGAAACCCGACACCACCCTGGGACAGCTGGTCGCCCTCACGGTAGTAAAACAGGTTGCCGGATTGCAGTATTGTGGTATCCTCCCCCTCTCTTCGGACTTCACACAAACCTATTATGTCCCAATGCAACCTGCCTAACTCCGTTTCTAGCTCTAATAGCTTTTCGTCAGTCCTCAGTGTGCGCGTGTTATATGTTGCCAGTTTTAATGCCGTTGTTGTTTCTTTAGGTAGCCGGATCTCTGCCGGAGATTCTTAGCACCCCTTGCCCCGCCGTAACCGTGGCCGCTACCGTAGCCCGGAATAGCGGGGCCGCCGGGGACTAGGGGCCAATTCTTACCTGCGTCTTCCATTGGGGGTAAATGCCATACTCACCACGCTTGGCAGGCGGGTTGGTGAGCGCAGAGATACGCCAGTACCTAAGTGATGCTGCTGCCCATCACTTGGTGGGAAATATTCCCTCTGTCGCCTTCTACGACACCCTAGGAAGAGTAGGGTGTGTGACAATCGTATTCTAGTCTGCCGTCACCACACGGATAATAAATATCTACTGACAATCTCACAGCGCCATCTAGCCCCAAGTTAAGCGTAAAGCCTGTATTATGGTACTAAACAACGGATAAACATACATGTATACATTATTTTTTTTTTTGTAAATACATACATATTATACATAGAAAACACCCAGACCATTACAAACAGACATGTTCATGCACACAAATGTTTGTACTGCCCGGGGATCGAACCCGGAACCCTTAGTGTTGCGGCCGACCTCTCAACCGCAACACCAAATGGGTCGTATGCTAAGTTATATTTATATTAAGTATAAACTGTTCCCCGCGTTATTATCCGCGTAAAATATAAGATTATACTCCCCGTTGTAAAACATAACCAAAAACGCGAGCAGCAAGATTGCTTTATTCTTCTAAAATAAAAAGTTTTTTCTAAAATAAAAGTAGCATCTGTTTTTCCTTATTATATCTGCTACCTACCAAAAAAAGTCCCATCCAAATCAATCCAGCCGTTTTATAGTTTACCCGGCACAAACAGACAGACAAAAGTTTAAATAATAACAGGAGACACCAACAACTCAAAGACAATTATTATTCTCCACTGCGCCCGTTCACCCCAACAATGTTAGATGAAGGTCATAATACCGGTAATTTTACTAGCTACAGTGCCCTCATCCCGAAACACAAGTACAAAACGCTTCTATTTAACGGGATGACATCTGGTACTGCGGCTCTGCTTAGGCATAGCTCATTGCTGAATGCTGAATGAATCACTCGACCCGAGAGATACCAAGACCTTAGGCCCAGCCGGACTATTTGTACCAAAGCATAGCTTTCCCACATTAGGTAGGAGATTTTTTCCGAATTACTTATAGCCAACAGCGGTTGGCCGCAGGTGGCCTTCACAGCTTTACCGGACAATTAACGAGCATAATTTAAAAAAAATATTCAACCAGCCTAAGCGAGTCCCAGAATGAGACGCGAACCTCTTAGGGCCCTCGGCTTAGTGCCTTGAAGGGCGGCTAGATAAGTTTGGATAAAAAAGCGACTACGTGATTTAACCAACGTACCGGTTGGTTAAATCACGTAGTCTGTCTGAAGTAACTTTTGATTTCAAAAGGTTTTTCTTTATCTATTAGATTCGTATCGCCTTTGTGGTCGATTGGTACAGTAACCTGATTATCTTGCGTGCTTGAAGGTAGAATTACGATTGTGTTGAACTATTGAACAGCACGACTATTTGATTTGGAATATTTTTTAGCATAACACTGTCTGTATTGGTGTTAGTATCTATTTCAAAAATATTAGTACCTAAATATGTTTATATACATTGATTAGAATCTATAGTACTTGCTTGAATTAAGGATCGATGGTGCTGATTAAAACAGCACGATCTAGCTTAGGTATTACTGACCTATGCACTGACATTTATGATCGTGGGCCTCAAGCCAAAGGGGCGTATAAGAAAAGACTCATATTTTTTATTTGAATAATCGTTTCTAAATTTATCGATACACAATCAATTTTTTTCTCATATATAGAAACCAATTTTAAATACGCATGCAACCTTGAAAATATTAAATTTTTAGCGAGTCGTGGTGATTTTCTTATACGCTCCTTTGGCTTGATTTATATAAACTTTATTTAAAGAGTGCATCGAGGAAATCTGCTTAGTGTTTCGGTGGTAACATTCAACACAAAAAGTAAGCTTAGGTAGGTAACTTATTTCAATCGCACTCAAAAATCAATCAAAATCAAAATTCTTTATTCAAATTAGGCTTACAAAAAGCACTTATGAACGTCAAAAAATATACAAAAATATAATAAAAAACAATTAAAATACTAAACTAAAATATGAATTTTGATGCTTGAAAAAAAGCGCTCAGTGGATTGGCCTGTTGAGAAAGAAGCACCCAAGAAAACTCAACAGTGTAGCCTTTTTTTAAAAACAATTACTTAATGTAACAATATATCATAAACACTGAAATAGCTGAGCAATTTAAGACAAGGATTTTATACAATAATATTCGTCAATAGTGTAGTACCCTTTTTAGAAAGGTGGTTTTTATTCTAGCTTTAAACATGTGTAAAGGTAACTCGACAATATTTTGCGGTACCTTATTGAAAACTTATACATCTTCCTATAAAAAGATTTACCTACTTTATGTAGTCTCAAGTCCGGAACAGCAAGTTTTTTCTATTCCTAGTATTAAAATTGTGTGAGTCACAATTTTTTTAAAGGTATGATAGTATTTACGGACGTAAATTAAATTTTCATAAATATATTGTGATGCTACAGTCATTATATTTATTTCTTTAAAAAGTTCCTTAAGAGAGTCACGGGGTCTAAGGTTGTAGATAAAACGAATAGCTCTTTTTGTAGTACAAATATTGTATTAATGTCGGCAGCTGAACCCCACAACAGTAGACCATATGACATGACACTATGAAAATAACTGAAAATAAACCAATCTTGCTGTTTCTACATCTGTCAAAAGCCTTATCTTCCTAACAGCATAAGCTGCCCGAGCTAAGTCTACCAGCCAGTGATTCATGTGAGGCCCCCATTGTAACTTGAATCTAAAGTTATACAAGAAATGCAGTGGAGTTTACAAGTTCCACTTGATCATTATTCAGAGTTATGTTGGTCTCGACCTGCCTTACATTGGGCATAGTGAATTTTATACATTTAGTTTTTTTTGCATTAAGTAAAGATTATTAGCAGTAAACCAATGCATTACTTGAGACGAGCTCTATTTATCGTCAAAAGTCTCCTTACGTCTGTTAATTAAAATCAATGACGTATCATCAGCAAATAGAACTATATCCGAAAGACTTTTACAATAGTAAGGAGGTCATTTATATATATTAGAAATAATAGAGGCCTAAAATAACCTGGGGTACTCCCATGCGCAAAAGGGCACCATGCGACTTTGTGCCATTAATACAGACTTTTTGAACTCTTCAGAGAGGTAAGATTCTACAAGACTCAATGAGCATTCTGATACACCGTAATGTCTCAACTTTAATAAAAGTTTTTTATGGTCGACGCAGTCAAAAGCTTTAGACAAATCGCAAAAAACTCCTATTGCATCATGTTTGTCCTCCCAGGCATCAAAAATATGCTTAATAAGTGCAATCCAGCATCAGTAGTATTTTTTTTTTGTGAAGCAAACACTTTCCGTTACTTTATTTGCGCGTCGGTAATGAGCGTCGGTGGCTCAGTGGTGCAGACTGTCGCCTTTCTACCGGGAGGGCTGAGGTTCAATCCGACACGTACCAATGTGTTTTCGAATTTTCGAAAATATATGTACGTTATCCGACGCTCTTACGGTGAAGGAAAACATCGTGAGGAAACCTTCATGCACGCCTGCGAAGAGATTCGAAGTTGGTGTGTGAAAGTCGTCCAATCCGCACTGGCCCCGACGACTAAGGCCTAATCACCCTATACGGTAGGCTCGTGCCCTCGGTGGGACGTTTAATGAGCTGATGATGATGTTACTTATTTTCTTACAGTTTGTTACTGATTTATTTACAGAAAAGGCGAATGTTCGCACCGCGCATGGACGACGCATTTTTGCTTCGCTTTCTGCGCGCGCGGCGCTCGATACCTGCGCGGGCGCACCGACTGGTATTGATTCTTTACTTACTATTTGTTTAGCCATAATGAGTATTGAACTTCGTCATCATACCTATAATATTCCATCGAAGGACACAGGCCATACACTACAGCAAAGCTATAGGCAGATTGCGCTGTAGCTCACCACCAATGCGGCTTCGTGGTGAACACGTTTTTTTAATGTCATAACATAAGTGAACGGGACAGTCAGTTCGCTCAACTGTTCGTAAGTGATACCCTGACCATGATGTATGAGAACTGACGAGTATGAGAACTAAAGTTACCGACACACCGCCGATCAGCACGTTGTGGCAGTGGGCTGGTCACGTATTCGCAGAACCGATGGGCGTTGAGCGACGAGTTCAGGATGAAGACCGCGTCTGGGCAAGCGTACGTAGGACGCCCTCCGGCCGATGGACGAATGACTTGCGAAAGGTCGCTGGTGGATATCTGGCGCAAAATGGGGGAGACCTGTATCCAGCAGTGGACTGTGATATGTTGAAAGAAAAAGATATGTACGTTTTATCCGACGCTTTACGGTGAAGAAAAACATCGTGAGGAAACTTAAGCATCTATGAATAAATTGAATGGCTATGTGTGAAGTCGGCCAATGCGCACTGGCCCGAGTGGACGATTAATGCCTATACACCTATCCCTATCCGGGTAGGCTCGTAGCCCTCAGTTGGACGTATAATGAGCTGATGATGAATTGCAAGTTATTATATCATAGAACAGTCTAGTGCTTTCAATTCGGACCTCATCTAGGTACTATGGGAATCAGGATTATAATAAACACAAATTATTTGTATTTTTAACACGCTTTATTAGCTTCATTAATTGCAAAGTCATATAAAAACCCAACGTATGTCTTAACTTTGCTTTCAGCTAGTACGCTACTGCAACTTCCGGGAACAGAACCCACACCTGTGGCGCGACGTGGACTGGTTCAGCCTCACGCGTCTCGGCAGCGTGTTCGAGGGGGTACTCTTCGACAGACCCGATGTGGGCCGCCTCATCATTTGCAGACTCGGTGAGAATTTCATTATCACCCAATGATATTCTGTATAAATAAAGGAAGATACCTGTGTCTCAAAAACAAACCGCCAAAGAGAATACAGTTGCAGGCAAATGTACGCTCATTCGAAATAAATGTGTATGTGTGCTGTCACTGCATTGGGAACACTTTTTCCGGTTGTTTTGTGAGCATATCACGAATCTATACATCATTGATTATCACCCGATGTACTAAAGATGACCGCAAAATTGCGGCGTTTAGGTCAACATGAAGAATATAATAATGATAGTCAAACAATACAATTACATAATATTAAGCGTGAACAAAATACAAAAATTTCCGCTGTGTCACCGCTAAGTGTAAGGAACAATCAGTTCGCTCACCTGGTGGTAAATGATACACCTGACCATGACAGATGCATCGTTGTAGGAGTAATAATAGAAGGTAGACATTATATTCCATCAACACTACCCCTGTTCTGCCTACCCGAGAAGACAGAAGTTAGATCTCTCTTATCCAGTAATTTTAGTAGCTGCAGTGCCCTCATCCCGAAACTCATAAGTGAAAAATACTCTTACAAGAGTATTTGGGGCGGAAGCTCGGAGGATCTTATTCCTCCGTGGGCGGAAAGGTTCTCGAGTGGCGACCGCGTAATGGAAAACGAAACGAAGCGGAGCATAGGGACTGATGACCTGGATGTCGAAATGATATATGATTTGTCATACATGACGAGACGATATCTGGCATTGCGGTGGTACCTACCTAGACGACTCAATACCGAGTCTACCACCTAGTAACAAGTATTTTCTAAGGACTTAGCTGTAAGTGTTCTAAATGTTCCCAGGCCAATGGGACCCGGCAGGTTTCCAGTAGACGATCTGATACGCGGTTGCCTACTGTTGTTGGAAGTGGGTATTGCAGCCCAAGCTGCAAGTGCTCGGGGCACAGCGCTAATGACTGTGAGGAGCTTACTATGAACACTTCAGGCAGTTGTCGCCTACCAGGCGATGCAGGCATGACATTAATGGGGTTAAGTGGGGTGGAGAATTTAATGGGAAAGTGATTGGGTTCCCATAGAAATATGAAATGCTAGTTTTGTATAATTTTATTTATTATTGAAATACTGCAAACTTATAGCTAACTTATGCCTTAACGTTTACATGTCGAAAAAATTGAAATAAAATATTAAAACAAAATTTACACTTTAAATATAAAATAAAAGACAGCAATGAATGACAGATAACATTATTTTTTAAAGAATTTATGTAGCCATAGCTCCCAATATGTAAAAAAACCTGCTTCAGGAGCAGTTCTTCCCTTAAATGTTTCTCAATTGAAAAAGATTACAATCAAAGAAGACAGTTCCTATAGCCAAGCATTTTTATATTGTACCATTGCGTACTTTACATGTATGTGTGTGTGTGAATGCTCGTGTGCTGAGTGTGAGTTAGTGTTTTTGTGCGTGCGTGTGTTTTGTGACTGTGTTTGTGCTGTGTATGTTTTATCTCATTTTGTTTCTTTAAACTCTTTCTTTTGTACACAGTAGCGTTCCTACACCAGCGTGGTGTGCACGTGGTGAACTGTTCTGAGTGTTCGAGACGTTGTTCACTTGTTTAGAAGGATAGCGCCCGTCGACGACCTCTGGCAACGAGTGCACTTCCACGGGTATGACCTTTCCTCGCTGCATAGGTAAGAGATACTATATTTTTTTCTCCCTGGTAGGGTTGCCAGGTGGCTATATGAAATAGCCAGATAGACCTGTGGATTTTGCTCAAATATGGGTAAAAAGGCCGTACGCTGCTTTGGTAGGAATTATATGTAGTAAACTCTTAGATGAACAAAGATTTATCAACCAAAAAGGCCCGAGCCGCTTGAAACATACTTTGAACTTGTTATATTTATGGCAATAAATTATTATTAAAAATTTGACCATAAGCGTCATTAAAGGGTACAAAATCAAAAGCACGGTATACTACAATGTCACTAGACATAACGAGCTAAGTGATTATGTATGAAAATTTTGCTCAACTGACGAATGGCACAATTTTGCCGCGGACTAATTTTAAGTAGATGTGCATATAGTTAGTTTGTTGTTAATCTAATAGTAAACTGTATATTTAGTTGTGGACAATAATAATGNTCATTCAGTCCGAGTACCCAGTGCCTATTAGTGGCGATAACAATTGACCTTAACTAACAAATTGCTCGTTTACCTTTACATATATGCAATTATAAAAAAAAGTAACAGACTGAAGCTTCATATTCGTAGAACCTAGTTACCTAACTTGAATTAAAAAATCTGCCCGCGTACAAATTTCAAATTTGTTTATTTAGACTGTAAAAAACTAAGATTTAAAGCTGATAGCATAAAATAGCAGTAGAAATGCATACGAGAAGACAATTGGTAAAAAGAATCTCGTGAAATGTGGTAACTGATGATGCGTTGAAACGCAAGATTTGTATGCAGCCCGTTAAGTGCAATGTTTTAAGTGGAACATGGCCTACATACGCACTCCTTGTGAATGAACAAGAACCTTATTTTTAACACACACAAGCACACCCACTCACACACACACTCACGAACACGGTCTTTTTTTCCAATAAACCAAGCCCTATTTTTATAAAACCGCACCTTATTTAATATGTCGTTTGATAAATCACTTTTGTTTAAATATTGTAATATTGTTTTAAAAACATCGATTCCAACAAATATAAGGACAATTATTGGTGATAGTGAGCAATGACGTCACATATATCACTAATCTCATACAAAATATATGGAAACGTTATTTTTTGACAGTTCATAAAAATTACGTCAACGATTAGTGGTGTTAACTACCGGATTATATTGTATTCTGCAAGCCACCACCTTACCAGGTCATTGACCTATCTGATTAGGATTGGCCTATGCTGCTTTTCCCGTTACATGGTCGCCACTCGAGAACCTTTCCCATTGACCAACGGTTCTACGTCCCTGCCCTTGCCCAGCTCAATGCCACTGAAGCTTGCTAATCCCGTGGGGTATGTCGGTCACTCTAGTACTCCTTAATTTCTTACTAATTAATTACATAATGTATACACAAACACATTGGCCTAATCGGCCTTAGTCGTCCATTCACAACCTTTCAATTTTTTCGCAGGCGTGCGCAGGATTCCTCCCGATGTTTTCCTTTACCGTAAGTGCGTCGGATAAACGTACATAAAACTGTGAAAATTCAAAATACACATGATTCGAATCTCCACCCTCCAGATCGGAAGGCAACAGTCCATACCAATAAGCCACCGATACTCTAGGACGACGCTGACGGAGGGATTCGACATAATATTTGTCGGTCACGCATCTGGCGATACGATTCGTGCGATCGTTAACCGAACGAACAAGCCGTTACTTTAGTATATTTATTTAATCTGTGTCGTTACCTAACCCTAACCGCTTAATGCCTACAATATTATTAAAAAACTTAAATCACAATTTGTAATTCTACATTCACTGAGTGTAGCGACGCAGCATAAGGCTGATGACTTCGCGTTTCCCCTCTGCTGGCTCTTTTAGTGTTTTAGGCATTGTTTCGTAGAATTCTAAATCGACGTCATATCGTTTGACGAACTGCATCAGTCACAAGTCTGTTGCCGTTAATATAACGAAAGTCACCTTTGTGTAGGACTCACGCTCCGCCGAATGCGTGTTTTCTATACTGCAACTGTTCAATTTGCTGTTATTAGGGTTGTCGCGCTGACATCGCAAAAAGGGTCTTCAGTTTTTTATGTTTTTGCATTAACTTTTTATATAAAAGACGTTCGCAGCCTACCTGAGATGGTAAAGTGTTAACTATTACATATAATACACTTATTCAGTGAACCAGAATATGTACTGGGTACACCAAAAACTATGTATCAGCAAAAACATAATATGCCAGCTTTTCCGTTCTCAGTTTATGATCCTGGAAATAATATCCAATTTCAGTTGCCAACTTGTGAAAATTCATAATTATTGTATAATCATTACACCTGCCCTATATGTCCAATACCTACACGGTATTAACATCATACCGAGCTAGTGGCGAACGCAGTTGTCAAAATTACACAACAAGTCTAAAGGCATCCCCGAGCAGTCGGTACGACTTCCATCCCCAGACAGAAGACGTATCAAGGTCAGGTTAAACTTTGCTTGGCTTCTTTAGCAAGGAAGGACTTGAGAGAACATTTTTGGTCACCTATCCTACGACCGCCACGGTCGTTAACGCGCTTAAATATAAATTTTAAAATAGTTTGGCAACCCTACGCCCGCTAGACTTTGCGACCGTCTCACGCACAGCCACTTTATGACAGTTATTAGCCGCTTTTTTGGCACAAACGTTTTGTGTTGTCATGTCGAGATCACCACGGGCATGCAATGTTTTTCTAACAACTCATGTTTGCTACGTCAATACGGTTGGCTAACTCAAAAAGTACTTTACTTGTGTTGTAAGTTTATTCTAAACAAGTTGTCTCCAGCCGAATACCTCGTAATTTATAACCTAGGGTACTATAAAAATGGTAGAGTTCAGGCTTTTAACACCGTAGCAAAGGCGTCAGAAACAATGGAGTTTTTATTGTATCTTGATTCGTGGCGTTCAAAGTGTTTAATGCTTTGTCCCTAATCCGGCCTTTACAGCACTCGCGGGATAATATTTTAATCTGCCATCATCACAGGACACATTAGCTCTAGACTCAACTGCTTTACCACTATCGACGACTCATTTGGTGTAAAGGTTGAGACGTCGGCTATTACACTAAGGGTCCCGAGTTCGATCCGCGGGCAGTACAAACATTTGTGTGCATGAACATGTCTGTTTGTATTAGTCTGGTGCTTTCTATGTAAAATATGTATGTGTTTAGTTTTATTTTTTTTTTCGAACTGACTACCGCTGTTGGCCGCAGATGGCCTTTACAGCTTCACCGGGCAAGTGGCGAGCGCAGATGGCTCTCAGCCTTAATATTTACACAACGAGCCTAAGGGCGTCCCCGAACGGGACTCGAACCTCGGCTTAGGGCGTTGCGGGGGGGGGGGGCTTGGTAGCCTGACATATGTTTGGGGATAAAAGCGGCCCAGCACATGCCGGTTACGCGAATAGGGACTGTGAGTGTTTAGTACTTGTAATACAAGCTTCATGCTTAACTTGGGGCTAGATGGCGTTGGGTGAATGTAAGTCAATATTTATTTATTAATAATTTAATATTTCCGTTAATGTGTTTAGTTATTTAGATGCCAACAACAAAATACTTTGCAGAAATATTCAGCCGCGGAATAACGGTGACCCTCAAAGTTTCCAAGGACAGTTGATATAATGAAACAAAATCTTCTGGACAAAGGGAAACCACACAATGCCCCGTAACTATGTCAATTTGTCCATAATGATGTTGGTTGATTCGTGTGTTCCACAAATCATCGTTGCTGCGAATATTTTACAATAAATCACCAATTATCGGAAGTCAAGCGTGCCACGATCGGTGTTTAGCAAACTAACCAATTAAAATCGTCAGCATGCTCAAAACTACTGAAAAAGCATTTTTTATGTTTCTATATAACAAGGGTTATCAGTACAAAATAGGATATTGTTCCCATTTTTGGTTCCCGTAAAGCTGACTTTTTAATTTATGATTACTACGATGTGGAAAATGCTTGCTTGGCGGCTAAAGATTTTCCTGAAACAACATCCAGGGAGAACCGTTCGCAAATAAAGCCGGGACCAGCATCAAATAACAAAAAATATAAAAAAATATCCACTGACATTCATACAGCGCCATCTAGCACCAAACGAAGCCTGTAATATGGGTACTAAACAATGGATAAACATCGTACATAACAAACACCCAGACTAATACAAACAGGCATGTTCGTGCACAAAATTGTTTTACAGCCGGGAATCGAACCCGATGTCTCAACTAATGACACAACATCGGTCGTCGAATATGACCAATTAACACTCCTTGAACTGTGTGCGGTCAAATCTCCAAGTCAGTGCACTTCCCCCCACAATTATGTAAACAGGACACGAGCTTCCCAACTCGTTGATTAGCCATCCGATAGTTTTCATCATGCCTGGTATTATACACGTTTGATTGGCGGCTCGGATTACTGTAACCTGCGTTCTCGTGTTCAATTATCGAGTTACCTTATGCTAAGTTATATTTATATTAAGTACAAACTGTTCCCCGTGTTATTATCCGCGTAAGAATATAAGATTATACTCCCTCGTTGTAAAATATAACCAAAAACGCGAGCAGCAAGATTGCTTTATTCTTCTAAAATAAAAAGTTTTTTCTACAATAAAAGTAGCATCTGTTTTTCCTTATTATATCTGCTACCTACTAAAAAAAGTCCCATCCAAATCAATCCAGCCGTTTTTTAAGATTACCCGGCACAAACAGACAGACAAAAGTTTAATAAAATAATAACAGGAGACACAACTCAAAGTCAATTATTATTCTCCACTGCGCCCGTCACCAACAGATGTTAGATGAAGGTCTCATAATACCCGGTAATTTCACTAGCTAAGTGCCCTCATCCGAAACACAGAAGTACAAACGCTTCTATTTACGGGATGACATCTGGTACTGCGGCTCTGCTTAGGCATAGCTCATTGCTAAATGCTGAATGAATCACTCGACCCGAGAGATACCAAGGCCTTAGGCCCAGCCGGACTATTTGTACCAAAGCATAGCTTTCCCACATTTAGGTAGGAGATTTTTTCCGAATTACTTATAGCCAACAGCGGTTGGCCGCAGGTGGCCTTCACAGCTTTACGGACAATTAACGAGCATAATTTAAAAAAAATATTCAACCAGCCTAAGCGAGTCCAATGAGACGCGAACCTCTTAGGGCCTCGGCTTAGTGCCTTGAAGGGGGCTAGATAAGTTTGGATAAAAAAGCGACTACGTGATTTAACCATACGTACCGGTTGGTTAATCACGTAGTCTGTCTGAAGTAACTTTTGATTTCAAAAGGTTTGTTTTTCTTCATCTATTAGATTTGTATCGCCTTTGTGGTCGATTGGTACAGTAACTGATTATCTTGCGTGCTTGAAGGTAGAATTACGATTGTGTTAACTATTGAACAGCACGACTATTGATTTGGATATTTTTGCATAACACTGTCTATTGGTGTAGTATCTATTTCAAAAATATTAGTACCTAAATATGTTTATATACATTGATTAGAACTATAGTACTTGCTTGAATTAAGGATCGTGGTGCTGATTAAAACAGCACGATCTAGCTTAGTATTACTGACCTATGCACTGACATTTATGATCGTGGGCCTCAAGCCAAAGGGGCGTATAAGAAAAGACTCATATTTTTTATTTGAATAATCGTTTCTAAATTTATCGATACACAATTAATTTTTTCTCATATATAGAAACCAATTTTAATACACATGCAACCTTGAAAATATTAAATTTTTAGCGAGTGGTGGTGATTTTCTTATACGGTCCTTTGGCTTGATTTATATAAACTTTATTTAAAGAGTGCATGGAGGAAATCTGCTTAGCGTTTCGGTGGTAACCATTCAACACAAAAAGTAAGCTTAGGTAGGTAACTTATTTCAATCGCACTATCCGTTACTTTATTTGCGCGTCGGTAATGAGCGTCGGTGGCTCAGTGGTGTGGACTGTCGCCTTTCTACCGGGAGGGCTGAGGTTCAAATCCCGACACGTACCAATGTGTTTTCGAATTTTCGAAAATATATGTACGTTATCCGACGCTCTTACGGTGAAGGAAAACATCGTGAGGAAACCTTCATGCACGCCTGCGAAGAGATTCGAAGGTTGTGTGTGAAGTCGTCCAATCCGCACTGGGCCCGCGTGGACGACTAAGGCCTAATCACCCTATACGGGTAGGCTCGTGCCCTTCGGTGGGGACGTTTAATGAGCTGATGATGATGTTACTTTATTTTCTTACAGTTTGTTACTGATTTATTTACAGAAAAAGGCGAATGTTCGCCACCGCGCATGGACGACGCATTTTTGCTTCGCTTTCTGCGCGCGCGGCGCTCGATACCTGCACGGGCGCACCGACTGGTATTGATTCTTTACTTACTATTTGTTTAGCCATAATGAGTATTGAACTTCGTCATCATACCTATAATATTCCATCGAAGGACACAGGCCATACACTACAGCAAAGCTATAGGCAGATTGCGCTGTAGCTCACCACCAATGCGGCTTCGTGGGTGAACACGTGTTTTTTTAATGTCATAACATAAGTGAACGGGACGGTCAGTTCGCTCAACTGTTCGTAAGTGATACGCCTGACCATGATGTATGAGAACTGACGAGTATGAAAACTAAAGTTACCGACACACCCGCCGGATCAGCACGTTGAAGTGGCAGTGGGCTGGTCACGTATTTCGCAGAACCGATGGCCGTTGGAGCAGACGAGTTCAGGAGTGAAGTCCGCGTCTCGGCAAGCGTAGCGTAGGACGCCCTCCGGCCCGATGGACCGATGACTTGCGAAAGGTCGCTGGTGGATATCTGGCGCAAAATGGGGGAGACCTTTATCCAGTAGTGGACTGCGATAGGTTGAATAGAAGAAGATATGTACGTTTATCCGACGCTCTTACGGTGAAGGAAAACGTCGAAATCGTGAGGAAACTTAAGCACTCTATGAATAAATTGAATGGCTATGTGTGAAGTCGGCCAATGCGCACTGGGCCCGAGTGGACGACTAATGCCTATACACCCTATCCCTATCCGGGTAGGCTCGTACCCCTCAGTTGGGACGTATAATGAGCTGATGATGAATTGCAAGTTATTATATCATAGAACAGTCTAGTGCTTTAACAATTCGGACCTCATCTAGGTCACTATGGGAATCAGGATTATAATAAACACAAATTATTTGTATTTTTAACACGCTTTTATTAGCTTCATTAATTGCAAAGTCATAATAAAACCCAACGCATGTCTTAACTTTGCCTTTCAGCTAGTACGCTACTGCAACTTCCGGGAACAGAACCCACACCTGTGGCGCGACGTGGACTGGTTCAGCTCACGCGTCTCGGCAGCGTGTTCGAGGGGGTACTCTTCGACAGACCCGATGTGGGCCGCCTCATCATTTGCAGACTCGGTGAGAATTTCATTATCACCAATGATATTCTGTATAAATAAAGGAAGATACCTGTGTCTCAAAAACAAACCGCCAAAGAGAATACAGTTGCAGGCAAATGTACGCTCATTCGAAATAAATGTGTATGTGTGCTGTCACTGCATTGGGAACACTTTTTCCGGTTGTTTTGTGAGCATATCACGAATCTATACATCATTGATTATCACCCGATGTACTAAAGATGACCGCAAAATTGCGGCGTTTAGGTCAACATGAAGAATATAATAATGATAGTCAAACAATACAATTACATAATATTAAGCGTGAACAAAATACAAAAATTTCCGCTGTCACCGCTAAGTGAAAGGAACGATCAGTTCGCTCACCTGGTGGTAAATGATACTCCTGACCATGACAGATGCATCGTTGTAGGAGTAAAAATAGAAGGTAGACATTATATTCCATCAACACTACCCTGTTCTGCCTACCCGAGAAGACAGAAGTTAGATCTCTCTTATCCAGTAATTTTAGTAGCTGCAGTGCCCTCATCCCGAAACTCATAAGTGAAAAATCCTACAAGAGTATTTTGCACTTACGTGTTGATGGGGCGGAAGCTCGGAGGATCTTATTCCTCCGAGGGCGGAAAGGTTCTGGAGTGGCGACCGCGTAATGGAAAACGAAACGAAAGCAAAGGGACTGATGACCTGGATGTCGAAATGATATATGATTTGTCATACATGACGAGACGATATCTGGCATTGCGGTGGTACCTACCTAGACGACTCAATACCGAGTCTACCACCTAGTAAACAAGTATTTTCTAAGGACTTAGCTGTAACGTGTTCTAATGTTCCCAGGCCAATGGGACCCGGACAGGTTTCCAGTAGACGATCTGATACGCGGTTGCCTACTGTTGTTGGAAGTGGGTATCTGGCAGCCCAAGCTGCAAGTGCTCGGGGGCACAGCGCTAATCGACTGTGAGGGGCTCACTATGAAACACTTCAGGCAGTTGTCGCCTACCACGGCGATGCAGGCTATGAACATTATGGGGGTAAGTGGGGTGGAGAATTTAATGGAAAGTGATTGGGTTCCCATAGAAATATGAAATGCTAGTTTTGTATAACTTTATTTATTATTGGTAATTACATTGTAAACTTATAGCTAACTTATGCCTTAACGTTTACATGTCGAAAAATGGAAATAAAATATTAAAACAAAATTTACACTTTAAAATATAAAATAAAAGACATAATAATTTATATTATTATTTTTTGTGTCATGCCTTACTTGCCCACTGCCTGTATTTTTCTTTAACTTTTTCTACTCAAAGGTTGCCTGGAAGAGATCGCTCGTAGCGATAAGGCCGCCTTTGCCCACTATATGTCTGACTTTCTGTTTGTGAACCGTTTATAAAATGTGAGCAATAAAGTGTTTATCTATCTATCTATCTAAAGACAGCAATGAATGACAGATAACATTATTTTTTAAAGAATTTATGTAGCCATAGCTCCCAATATGTAAAAAAAACCTGCTTCAGGAGCCAGTTCTTCTCCTTAAATGTTTCTCAATTGAAAAAGATTACAATTTCAAAGAAGACAGTTCCTATACAAATAAGCATTTTTATATTGTACCATTGCGTACTTTACATGTATGTGTGTGTGTGAATGCTCGTGTGCTGAGTGTGAGTTAGTGTTTTTGTGCGTGCGTGTGTTTTGTGACTGTGTTTGTGCTGTGTATGTTTTATCTCATTTTGTTTCTTTAAACTCTTTTCTTTTGTACACAGTACGCGTTCCCCCTACACCAGCGTGGTGTGCACGTGGTGAACTGTTCTCGAGTGTTCGAGACGTTGTTTCACTTGTTTAGAAGGATAGCGCCCGTCGACGACCTCTGGCAACGAGTGCACTTCCACGGGTATGACCTTTCCTCGCTGCATAGGTAAGAGATACTAATATTTTTTTCTCCCTGGTAGGGTTGCCAGGTGGCTATATGAAATAGCCAGATAGACCTGTGGATTTTGCCTCAATATGTTACCCATATGGGTAAAAAGGCCGTACGCTCTGCTTTGGTAGGATATATATAGTAAACTCTTAGATGAACAAAGATTTATCAACCAAAAAAGGCCCGAGCCGCTTGAAACATACTTTGAACTTGTTATATTTATGGCATAAAATTATTAATTAAAAATTTGACCATAAGGCGTCATTAAAAGGGTACAAAATCAAAAGCACGAGTATACTACAATGTCACTATGACATGTAACGAGCTAAGTGATTATGTATGAAAATTTTGCTCAACTGACGAATGGGCACAATTTTGCCGCGGACTAATTTTAAGTTAGATTGTCCATTTAGTTAGTTTGTTGGTTATCTATGAGTAAACTGTATATTTAGTTGTGGACAATAAATAATTGTTTTTAAAATATTCAATGTTGCAAAAGCCTGACAGGTCGCCCAGCACAGTCTAAATATATCCGGCTTCATCTGGACGCCTGGCGACCCTATTTGTAGGGACACATTGCTGTATGTCAGCAGTTTTGGTTTACTAGCGCTGTGTATACGGCGTCAGTTGATTAATACACATGTTTTAGTTTTGTTCTTCTTCTTCAAAACTACATGGAATTATTAAACTAAATATGACAATGCGACTATCTTTTTCGTTATCTGTGTATGAGCTGTAATGGTTATGAAATGAATTTCATAACCATTACCATAGTTTTTGGTATCTGGGTGTTTTCTATGTATAATATGTATGAATTACAAAAAAAAATTATATAAGTATGTTTATCCGTTGTTTAGTACCCATAATACACGCTTCCTCTTAACTTGGGACTAGATGGCGCTGTGTGAATGTCAGTGGATATTTATATTTATTTATTTTATATTTCGTAAAATTTGCTTTTCTAAGTCATTGTGTGATCCTTAAATTGGTAGGTAGTGTGATCGACTCTTCTCCTTTTTTTCTATGTTAAAAAATTTATGATGTAGTCATTAAGATAACGTTAACCGTAACTAAAAATCCAAAATTAAATACAACCGCTAACACTCCTAATCATTCTTTCGGTTTAATACCGATTTATTTTATAACCAACAAGTTACAAAGCAATAAAAGGCCATGACACTGACCCCATGCGTGACCTTAAACTAGGCCTTTCACGAAAGCAAGGTTTGTAAACTTCTTGCACGGCTGATATTGGACAGCTAACGCCATCTATCTAAAATTTACCTAAACTCTTTGTAAGTCAAGTCTTCTTTGGTTTTAAGTTGAAGCGTTGTTGTAGGAACACTTATTTTCACTAGATGGCGTTGTTGTGCATATTTGTTGTGTTTTAATCTCGATAAAATCGATCTCATTATTATTTGTGGCTTGCTTATGATTAATTTTTATATTATCTATTTCTTCTTGAGCAATCTTTATCCAAAAAAATTCATAAAAATAAACTCACCTTTCTACGTTAAAAAAAAGATTTTTTTAATGATTTGCGGGGCATTCAAAGCAAAGGGAGATTTGAAAACTAAAAGGGGCATTACTAAAACATAGTATACATATTGTTTACGAGAAATATACTTACAGGTATATATCACCCGACTGCTTACCGAAGAGGTACGGAGGCCATCGTGATGAGGTGTCCCTCGAACAATGGCTGACCAAGATCCGCCAATACAAGAACAAGGATTTCGACAGCGACATGAGGAGTCTGGGGTACTACGCCGAGTGACAGCCGAAGGGATCTCAATTATATGGTTACGCGTTTTAGAATGAAAACATATTAATGTGTTAATAATAATATAATAATAGTAAAAGATTTAATATGATCCGTTTTTGTATACGAAGAACAAAAAACGTTTTATTTATCGAGTTAAAAAATCACCAAAATATATTAAATTTAGGTATACCCACAAAAAACGTAAACGCGGCTTGCCCCATCTCCTGATTTCCCAATACAGGAGATGGGGCAAGCCGCATTTAAAGTGCGACAAATGTAAGCTCAACGAGCATACACTGGCTACCAGTTTACGCTCTGTGAGACGAGTCAAGACGCACGAATATTAGAAGAAATTACCGTTTTTTCCAAAATGCCATCCTGTGCAATTGTAACATGCCATCATCGCAATGAATCAGTTTATTTACCAAGTAATATAATTACTTTTCACAGGTAAGCACCGAAAAGAAATTGCGACACTGGGACTGCCTATAAACTTGGCGGCTTGTCCAGTCTAATTGTATATTCGGATGTCTGTGGGTATACCTATTCATAACTAAACTATAGGATTCATACAAATAGATTTCTGTCTCAATTATGTCGCAGTAACAACCTGCAGGCCGTTCACATTATTTTATTAAAACGAAACGTTTCGATTATATCATGGGGGTAGTTACGATATCCTTCCGAGCCTGTAATAGTTGACATTTTCGATATTCGGTATTACCATTATGTTAAGGTTCAATTTCGTCAGAACTAGCTGTCAAAATTTAGCGCGATCGGCCTGCTGAGGGGTTACCATCATCTCTTAAAGCAGTATTACTATAATGATACATCAGCATTTTTGTTCCAGAAATAGCGAATTAATATGATTGTAATACTGTTTTAAGAGATGGCGGTAAGCCCCCTGACCTGTGACACAATCTTTTATATTTTCTTATAAAACTAGCCTATTGGGAATAATTAATTTTTGAGTGCCTTTCTATGCCGTCCATTAAAAATTTAAAATAATTTGAACTTATCCTCTATATGTATATAAAATAATTATAATATTGTTAAGAAGATGTTATATTAACGACTTGATCAGAAAAGCGTCCATAATTTCCAGTTTCCAGCCTATTGGATTGAGGCATATGCCCTGCAGAAGGAGGTTAAAGGCTCTACTTTAACTTGCCTATGGTCATTGGTGTAACTTGGATGAGGAGGTAAAGACCCAGGATGTCAGCAAAATTGATAACTATGTCCAGCTGTGGACTGCGAAAAGTCGAAGCGCTTTATTGTGCTGAAGTTAAAAGTTATGAATACATAATATGTAAATTTTAGATGTGAAATGAAAACTATTTTTAGGTATTTTAAAAACAAAATTACATATTATTATTATATAAGGAATTAAAGGAGGTGGGTTACCGCCATCTCCCAAAACAGTATTACTATAATGATACGCAGTGGCGTGGACTCCATATATGCAAATAAGCAGTGCATACCCTATGCGTCCAGACAATCTGGAAAATCGCCAACATATAAAATTATTCCCACTTATTCACCCATTTTCCTCTACAGAATTGAAACCATAGGCGATCTGCTGTCATCTATAGCACTTAATATGACAAAAATTTAATTATTTATTGTTTTTGCGATAAGTGTCTCTCACTTTGCATACCCTACTCATAACATCTGTGCACGCCACAAAATACGTCAGCATTTTAATACCAGAAAGCGAAGCATTATTATTGTAATACTATTTGAAGAGCTAGCGGTATTCTCCCATAATGTCGATTGGACATGTATTTTGTAAATCATATTTGATACCTAGCTTAAGTTTGGAAGTGTATTCATTATTTTTATTAGATTTTCTGTGTTGGCTGTTATTAATGTATTGTATATTAATAGATTATATAAATATATTTTAATAAACATTTCTTAAAGCAATGCACTCTCCTCGTTTCATTTGTTTTCTATGTAATCATGTGATCAGGACGGCTATATACTAACCACATGGATCATTGTTATCTTTTAAATGGAAATAAATTATTATTATGTTTTCGAAATCCTTAAGATTCACGAGCCAAATAGTGGCCATTCAGAGCCATGTATGGGGCCGAAGCCAACACACAACAACATAGTTACGGGTATACGGGTAGCCATGTGGGGCCGATGCCAACAGCACAGAGGCCTTTTTCGAATGTTTTAATCTTTGTAAGCGTTACACGTTGTGGATGCATCATAGAATGCACAATATGATTCAACCCATGATGGCCTCCGCCAGGTGTAAAGACTATTGTAAATATATATAACTACGACACTGGCTATGGAATTGAGTTTTGGTGACTAGATATCTGGCTATAGGGGAGGGACTACGGACGCCTGTCATTAAACTAGTCTCACAGTAAAATAAGGACAGGTGGTGACTCGCGCCGGCTAGATAGGCCCCCTAATGGTCGCCTGCAGTGGGCGACAGGGGACAACATGTGCGCTCGCACTAGGGGTGTCGAGAGGTGCGCACCGATTTCACATCGCGAGTAACTACGCAAGTAACTCGGAGCGGTTTCCTCGCTATTACGCCATTAGACGCTTCCACCCCCGACGATATAGTTCCAGCGACTCACTCCCGACGGCCAATGAAGGCAAGCGGGAGGTGGGGATCTGGTCTTCAGGGGGTCCACTTCGCCCACCGGCGGTAAGACGAAGGCGAAGACCAGAGACTTTCTCGAAGCACGGGACCGAGGTGCGCGCCACACACCATTAGCTCGCCACAAGCTGCCCGACGGTGACTGTTTGCACCGATGATTCTAGCATAAAGCCAATACCACCAGCGGGCGATGGGGTCG
The DNA here is from genome assembly GCA_019425675.1 of Leucinodes orbonalis. NCBI lineage: Eukaryota > Metazoa > Arthropoda > Insecta > Lepidoptera > Crambidae > Leucinodes > Leucinodes orbonalis. Next base: position 40,322 of record PQWD01005184.1, on the reverse strand, counting down.
TCACGTCCCTACGCGTTTATTATTATTATTATATTCGTTTGCCTGATTTGCCCGATAAACCTGTAAAGGTATGGAATAGATTTTTTTTTTCTGTAAGGCACGGAACATTTTTTTTACAGGATTAAAAACTGTAAAAGGCACGGAGCAGACAAAACCTTTTTCTTTTCCGTGTGTAAAAGATATAATGCAGCCCCCAGAGTAGTTAGATAAAAACCTTTCCTGGTGGTAAGTGATACACCTGCTTATAACAGATGCAGTGTTGCAAAAACCTGTTGATTGTATATGGTTCACAACAATGCCGCCTGGAACGACTAATAATAGGTCGCGTATAGGCACTTTCCCATCACTTCAGAAAAAAAATAACAAAAAAAAGCAACGTATAAAAAGAACTGAAATCTTACCAAACACGAAGTTAGGGTCGGTAGAGTTAGGCCATGTAGATTGTGAATATACATGAGGCTGATAACTTTTTTATGTAAAAAACACAGCGCAAACCTTATGTGTTCGTCTTGACAACACTTTACATGAAATGTTTTTGGTAGAAAACACATTATTTGGCATAATTACTCATTTAAAGTTATGCAATAACAATATTTACACAATCATTTATTCCTACACCTAAAATACTGAAGGAAGGAGGTGACAGTTCTTAGTAATTTTCCAAGACGTATGCTTGGAAGTCAACTCATTATCTCCATTAAAAAAACTGAATGCATAATGATAATGTTTTAAGCTTTAGAATGTTTTGTGCTGCATGGTAATCGAACACATAACCTTTGGGGAGTAGCGGTCCTCTCAACCATTACGCTAAAGAGATCCCTATTGCACCATAAAGAACAAAAAACATGCAGTTCTCAATCCAGTCACTCGGCGCACGCGCAACTATCAAGATCTCAGTACCGCATTACGCATTCAAACGGGAAGGTTGTGCTTTGCTTTGACAATACCGCGAAAGAATTATTCACAAAACATGTAATTGACTATCGATTAATCAACACTAATATCGAATGCTTAGAATAAATCGATAAAAAACCATTCATGAAGTGTTGTGTGCAATGTGTTTTCGGATTATTTAAAAAAATCAGTAAGTATAAGCCTTGATATTTAAATTTACATAAACGTTGTGCTTACTAACAACTATTGTTGTTATCAGTAATGGTTAAAGTTCATAGATAAGATAGTTGAGGAATAATGTAAATATTTAGTTCAGTACAAATGTAATTTTTTGCCTTAACTTTAAGGCGCAATTTTCGTCATTTTTTCATATGATGTAAAGAGTATAGATTCGTGATATGCTCACAAAACAATCGAAAATAATATTCCGAATGCAGTGACAGCACACATACACATATTTCGAATGAGTGTACATTTACCTAAACAAAAGAGTACAAACTGTACTCTCTTCGGCGTTTCGTTTTTGAGGCATGGATGGCGTATCTACCTTTATATGTATATACAGAATATCATTGCATTTCTTTAAAAAATAGGGTTATTTTCAGGCCCACTTGTTTTAGAGACGGTCTAAATCAAAATATTTTGTTTTTATAAACCAAGAAATAATGTCACTAGATACCTAAAATCGTGTCGATCATTCCATATTTTCGACCAGTCCCGATTCCTATTCTGGATCATACCGGGTCGATTTGCACATTGAACATCACAAGGTTACCTTGCCGCACTTGCAACGCCCTAAGCCGAGGTTAGAGTCCCACTCAGAGACACCCTTAAGGCTTTTTGCATAAACATATTTATTCTAAGTTTGCCCGGTAAATATGCAAATCATGACCTAATACAATATAAAATATATTAAATATGCCGTCTATACAAATAAAAAAAAGTTGTTTAGTTTATCTGTAAGTCCACAACGCCCTAAGCCGAGATACTCTTCAACGCCCTAAGTCGAGGTTCGCGTCCCATTCTAGGGACACTCTTAGAGCCATCTGCGCTCGCCAATTGTCCGGTGAAGCCGTGAAGGCCATTTCCGGCCAACAGCGATATGTCATTCAGGAAAAATACCCTATTGATGGCTATAATTAACAGTACGAGTACGCCTGCAACCGTATTTTCGTTGCCGGCAACCAAACATTTACGGGTCAAGTTTGAGTGAAGACATATTTGGCAGTGTAAGTATACTAAACCTACGAACCTTATTCTTCCTATTTCTATGTACTAAACTAACGTCTCTATCGACCTAAATGTCAGTTGCACTGAAATTTCTCTAAATCCTTTGTATAATCAGGCAAGTGTTTGAATTATTCGGATTTGTCCCAAAAAAAAAACGCATAAAGACGTGACTTTGTCTTTTTGGGAAATGTGAAATACAGAACTAGTTTTGGCGATAAAAACTTTGTGTCACGTTTTTATTTTATGGACACTACTTTAAACGCACGCATAACGATGTCAATGTTAGACTTACCATAGGTACATAATTTTAAAATGTTATATTTTTTAAGTCATTAAGTCAACGGGACAGCCAGTTCACTCACCTGATATCTGATACGCCTTAACAGCAAATGTTGAAGGAAACCAAAGCAGTTTCCTACATCTATCATCATCATCAGGTCATATACGTCACCAGCGAGGGGCACGAGCCTATCCGTATAATGTGTACAGGCCTTAGTCATTCACGCGGGCCCATTGCGGATTGCCCGACTTCACGTAAAACCCTCGAAAAATTTCTTCGCAGTTGTACGCAAGTCGCCTCACGATGTTTTCCTTCACTGCAAGAGCGTCTGATATAATATATAAATGTACATATAATTTTAAAAATGCATTGGTACGTGGCGGTATTTGAACCTGCACCCTCCAGATCCAGGCAGCAGTCAACACCAATAAGCCACCGACGCTTGCAGATATACTAATATTCTATCGAGAAAAGATTTGTTTGTTTATTTGTATAAAACTTTTGTCTTGCACCGTTGGAAAAGGTCCAGATTCCCGGATATTTTAAGACTATAATATAGCCATATTATATTCTCAAAAAACATGGGATTTCTACCAAAACTTTAACCCATTGAACGCCGGGAATCCTTTAAAAGGCGTCATTGGCGGTCGAAGTGATGCATATCACACGTATTTTACGTAAGCTCACCTGGCACTGCAGGGGACATACCCACCTAGACCCAGATCTTAAAGGGCTACCTGTTGCCGTAAGAACATTTGGTAAAGGGATTACAGTAAGTACTACACTGTCAACGAATCATAGTCAATTTATATAGAAATGTCACCTGTCTCGATACGCCTGGCTCTTGCACGAACAATCAAGTTCATTGTATTATAACAATTTTGGGCTCAATGCTGACCACAAAATCGTGATCGATTAAAACACTGCCAGAAGTTTCTGAACGTAAATTTAAGGTTCCAAATATAACCAAGAACAACACGACCTTGCTACTTTAGGTATGCATTTTTAATAAGCCTTAAAATAAGTTTATGACAATAATATTATATTGATACTCAGAATTGTGAGTATTTATTAAATAACTTATTAGTTATTATTATATGACGACCCATTTGGTGTAATGGTAGAGACGTCGACTACTACGCAAGGGTTCCGGGTTCGATCCCAGGGCAGAACAAACATTTGTATGCGTGAACATGTCTGTTTGTATTGGTCTGGGTGTTTTCTATGTATAATATGTATGTATTTACAATAAAAAAGTATATAAGTATGTTTACCCGTTGTTTAATACCCATACTACAGGCTTCACGCTTAACTTGGGTCTAGATAGCGCTGTGTGAATGTCAGTGGATATTTGTTTATTTATTGTAGGTATTTCTTCTTCGCACTTTACCAATTTTTTCATTGACAAAGCAAAGAAGGCTTACAATTATTTTAAAAAATCAACGCAGTCTTAACCACTGTTATAGTATATTTAATAATCTGTGGTCTTAACACGACGAATATATTTATTAATCTTTCTTAACATTAACTAATATTATTTATTAATCTGTGTCTTAACACTGAATATATTTATTAATCTGCCGCGCACAACGCTGATCATTGATTTTGTACTAAAATCATAATTATAGTTCCGTAATTTGTGATATTTTGGATGTTAATCACGCCTAATTACACGAGCAAATCATATCAACAACAAAGATGCGGCCACCTTGACGCAATTGTTCTAGTCCATTTGATACCATTTACATTGTAACAATATATACGAGTACCTAAACATATTAAGGTATCGCATGACTTATGTAGGTTATTGAATTGATTATAAACATAAAATATATGCTACATGCTTGAAATACGTCAGGCTACAGACTAAGTAACAAAAAAAAATTATATTAACTCTTTAATTATAAAAATTACAATTTAAATTGAATTCTAATTAAAAGGACAGTAAACTAATGCAATCTCACTCAAAAAGTGCACGCGGCAAAATTCTGCCCATCGCGTCAGTTGGGCAGAATTTTCATTCATAGCACGTCGCTCGCTACTTGTCATAATAACAGAAGTGTGCTCGTGCTTTTGATTTTGTACTCTTTCTATGACGCATTAAGGTCAAAATTAAATTGAATAATTTTACGCTCTTAATCTATACTAATATTATAAAGCTGAAGAGTTTGTTTGAACGCGCTAACCTCAGGAACTACTGGTCCGATTTGAAAAATTCTTGCTGTGTTAGATAGCTCATTTATCGAGGAAGGCTATAGGTTATATATCATCACGCTATAAGCAATAGAAGCGCAGCAGCAATAAAGATTGTTTCAAAATCCGGGGGGAAATTTTCTTACTTGGAGATTCCGCTCCGTACGCTGCGTAAACGGTTAAAGTTTCGCAAATTCATGTATGGAGTATTATTACCCTTTTAAAGGTCAACAAAAAAGTCGGCGACAGCATATGTCTATCTTTTAAGGTTAGCTCCCTATAACATATTTTTTGCTAAAATGTTTTTCTAAAATAATGCATCATTTGGCGAAGCTATTTTCATAGACATGATATCAATCCTTATCCAAATAAATACTTTATTTATCACAAGTATTTCATTTGAAACAAAATTGCCCTTTACATCATTCAATTTAAATGAATATCTTATGAGATATCCCAGTTTACACTCACCTTTATAAACGAAGTAGCGGGTAAAAGAGAGCGTTAGGCCAAAGTAACTATTCCAGGCGGACGAAGTCGCACGCAAAAGCTAGTATAACATAACTTAACGTATGCGTTAAGTTATTGTTATACTAGCTAGTTACTTTGCCTAACGCTCTCTTTTACCCGCTACTTCGTTTATAAAGGTGAGTGTAAACTGGGATATCTCATAAGATATTCATTTAAATTGAATGATGTAAAGGGCAATTTTGTTTCAAATGAAATACTTGTGTGATACATATGTCATGGGGCTCGGTCATTTTTGGTTGACGTTTCTTCGTGATTGTGTGTCTAGTTAGTTCATTGTTTGTCTAAGGCTGCATGTTCTTGTTATGGATGTGCTTATTACTGATTTCAACCGAATATAATAGTAACAACAATTCAAAAGTATCTATAAAAGAATCATTTGAATTAAAATAGTTTGACCTTAAGCCTTAACCGAATTTAAATTATGACATCCGATTTATAACTTTTTAAAATAGATAATTTATTATGTTATAAAACTTATGAATGAATAACAAAACAAAAAAAAATCACTTACAAGATAAACAAAAATAATTCAAATATATACATATTTACAAAAAGCTTAGAAACGTAAATAAATTCAAAAAGATATTTTATTCATAGGGACTCTCTATAAATAAAATAGATACATACATTCGCTATTAATCTATCGCAATCCTCTGCTAGACAAAGGTTACCGTAAAACATTAAGCAGAGAACAGCTGGTTACTATACTTTCTCATATAACCTAGACTAGGCATTGTTAAAGTAACCTACATAGTTCGCCGGGCCAGCAACATCGAGTTGCAGTGGTCACGTATGTCTCAGAACCGATGGCCGTTGGAGCAGAAGAGTTCTGGAGCGGAGACCGCGTCTTGGCAAGCGTAGCGTAGGACGCGCTCCGGCCCGATATACCGACTTACCCGGAAGTTCACTGGATGCGAAAGACCGAGATATCTCGCGCAGAATGGGGCAGACCTATGAGTCAGCAGTGGACTGTTATAGGCTGAAAAGATACTATCATGTAATTAATTACCGGGTATGTGAGACATCTGTCGTCTCGGGTTACGGGCGCAGGGTAGTGTTGATGTTAATTTCCTTCATCACTGCATCTGTCACGGTCAGGCGTATCACCACAGGTGAGCGAACTCACCGAAGAAAATAATGCTGAGAAGTGCATGTGGTTGACGCAGTTTATTAACGACACAATGATAATAAACAAGGTCAGCGCACTGTAATGACACCAACTTTTAGTGGTTTCTATGACACGACACTGTTATTTATAACTGTGTCGTGTAATAACTTCACTATCACTTGGAGTTGTACGCCGATATGCTTTATAACTTTATTGAAGACTTTGTTTTAAAAAAAAAATATATATCTATCTCGTAAGGATTGCAATGAAAGTGCATATTAAATGTGTAAAAACGATACATCCTTTGCCCATGCCCCTCGCTGGGAACTTTTAATGAGCTGATGATGATGATATTAATGATCCCTATAATTCTCAGTGTTATCTTTCAACAGTTTCCTCGCGAGATTCAAATACTCGATCGTGTTTCTTGCCTTAATATACTTTCCAAACCGGTCATAACAAAATAATAATAACAAATGAAGATTCAAAGTATCTATAAAATATCATTTGAATTCAGATTAGTTGAGTTTGGCCGAGCGATCGGTGGCGCAATGGACTGTGGACTTGTCGCTTCCTGCCGAGGGCTGAGTTCAAATCCCGACACGTACCAATGTTATAGCATATTTATTAATCTGTGGTCTTAACACGACGAATATATTTATTAATCTGTGGTCTTAACACGACGAATATATTTATTAATCTGTGGTCTTAATACGATCGAATTCCGTGCCGCGCACAACGCTGATCATTGATTTTGTACTAAAATCATAATTATAGTTCCGTAATTTGTGATATTTTGGATGTTAATCACGCCTAATTACACGAGCAAATCATATCAACAACAAAGATGCGGCCACCTTGACGCAATTGTTCTAGTCCATTTGATACCATTTACATTGTAACAATATATACGAGTACCTAAACATATTAAGGTATCGCATGACTTATGTAGGTTATTGAATTGATTATAAACATAAAATATATGCTACATGCTTGAAATACGTCAGGCTACAGACTAAGTAACAAAAAAAAATTATATTAACTCTTTAATTATAAAAATTACAATTTAAATTGAATTCTAATTAAAAGGACAGTAAACTAATGCAATCTTACTCAAAAAGTGCACGCGGCAAAATTCTGCCCATCGCGACAGTTGGGCAGAATTTTCATTCATTACACGTCGCTCGCTACATGTCATAATAACAGAAGTGTGCTCGTGCTTTTGATTTTGTACTCTTTCTATGACGCGTTAAGGTCATAATTAAAATGAATAATTTTACGCTCTTAATATAACAATAACTTAACGTATGTGTCATGGGGCTCGGACATTTTTTGACGTTTCTTCGTGATTGTGTGTCTAGTTAGTTCATTGTTTGTCTAAGGCTGCATGTTCTTGTTATGGATGTGCTTATTACTGATTTCAACCGAATATAATAATAACAACTAACAATTCAATACTGTCTATAAAAGAATCATTTGAATTAAAATAGTTTGACCTTAAGCCTTAACCGAATTTAAATTATGACTTTTTAAAAATGATAATTAATTATGTTATAAAACTTATGAATGAATACCAAAACAAAAAAAAAAATCACTTACAAGATAAACAAAAATAATTCAAATATATACATATTTACAAAAAGCCTAGAAACGTAAATAATTACAAAAATATATTTTATTCATAGGGAATACTCTCTATAAATAAAATAGATACACACATTCGCTATTAATCTATCGCAATCCTCTGCTAGACAGTGGTTACCGTTAAAACATTAAGCAGAGAACAGCTGGTTACTATACTTTCTCATATAACCTAGACTAGGCATTGTTAAAGTAACCTACATAGTTCGCCGGGCCAGCAACATCGAGTTGCAGTAGTCACGTATGTCTCAGAACCGATGGCCGTTGGAACAGAAGAGTTCTGGAGTGGAGACCGCGTCTTGGCAAGCGTAGCGTAGGACGCGCTCCGGTCCGATATACCGACTTACCCGGAAGTTCGCTGGTGGAGGATGGATGCGAAAAACCGGGATATCTCGCGCAGAATGGGGCAGACCTATGAGTCAGTAGTGGACTGCTATAGGCTGAAAAGCTACTATCATGTATTAATTACCGGGTATGTCAGACCTTACATCTGTCGTCTCGGGTTACGGGCGCAGGGTAGTGTTGATGTTAATTTCCTTCATCACTGCATCTGTCACGGTCAGGCGTATCACCACAGGTTAGCGAACTCACCGAAGAAAATAATGCTGAGAAGTGCATGTGGTTGACGCAGTTTTATTAACGACACAATGATAATAAACAAGGTCGGCGCACTGTAATGACACCAACTTTTAGTGGTTTCTATGACACGACACTGTTATTTATAACTGTGTCGTGTAATAACTTCACTATCACTTGGAGTTGTACGCCGATATTGTCTTTATAACTTTATTGTAGACTTTGTTTTAAATAAAAAATATATATCTATCTCGTAAGGATTGCAATTAAGTGCATAAAAATGGTGTAAAAAAACGATACATCCTTTGCCCATGCCCCTCGCGGGAACTTTTAATGAGCTGATGATGATGATATTAATGATCCCTATAATTCTCAGTGTTTATCTTTCAACAGTTTCCTCGCGAGATTCAAATACTCGATCGTGTTTCTTGCCTTAATTACTTTTCCAAACCGGTCATAAAATATAATAATAACAAATGAAGATTTAAAAGTATCTATAAAAATATCATTTGAATTCAGATAGTTTGAGTTTGGCCGAGCGTCGGTGGCGCAATGGACTGTGGACTGTCGCCTTCCTGCCGAGGGCTGAGGTTCAAATCCCGACACGTACCAATGTGTTTTCGAAATTTCGAAAATATATGTACGTTACCCGACGCTCTTACGGTGAAGGAAAACATCGTGAGAAAACCTTCATGCATGCCTGCGAAGAAATTCGAAGGTTGTGAGTGAAGTCGTCCAATCCGCACTGGGCCTGCGTGGACGACTAAGGCCTAATCACCCTATACGGGTAGGCTCGTGCTCCTCGGTGGGGATGTTTAATGAGCTGATGATGATGAGTTTGGCCCCCGAGTCTCGTAATAATGTTGCCACCTTAGCCCTATTGTGGCTAGATCTAGCACTTTTTAGTATAGGTGAATTCCATGTTGAACGATTTAGCCCGAAAGGGGCAATCTAGCTCTTTTTCACTGTCTTAAAAATATTACCAAACTATGAAATTTTCGACATGCTAACAAGTACTTTTTTTGCTAATTCATCGATCATGAAGAATTTTTTTAGACGCTCTAAAAAAACGGCTTCATAACATGATTATTTCAGCATTTTTAGAAAAAAAAATCTTTTGATGCTCAATCTAGCCCAAACTTGCCCTTTTAACTTCTTAAAAAGGCCCATTTCTAAAACTAAGTTGGCAACACTGAAACCTAACGCTGTGACTATGTGACTACCACTCACTTCTTCTTAAACTTCCACTGGTTTTAGCAGAAGATGGGGTTCCTGGAGATAGCGTTCGCTGCTGAAGTCAGCAGGTTCGAGGACCCGGAGTTCGAAGACATGGCTCGGAGGAACTGCAATGAGGATCCTGATACGCGAAGTAAAAAGATTGAGGAGCTACGCTGTTTGATTTATGGTATGAATTTAGTCATATAAGCGGAGATTCCTCTGTAAGACAGAGTTTTCAAGGACTGATTTTGAATTTTAAAGGCTTTGAAACTATAACTGGTCACGCTTGAAGTCAACCTAGATGAATACGGATCAAATAGTAGATGGTCTCAGTGCCGAATTAAGACATCGTTGGGACAACTGAATCACAGAAGTGTTTTACTCCTAATTTATGACTTTTCTTTTACGACCTAATAAGACTACCCAGTCGTACCCAGTTTACCACCAAAGTACATTTAGGTACACGGGGTTTTCGAGGACTGATTTTGAATTTGAAGGCATTTAAACTATTACTATAATTGGCCACGCTTGAAGTCCCAATAGTAGATGGTCCCAGTACCGAAATTAAACATCGCAGGCCTACTGAACCAGAGAAGTGCAAAACACTCCTATTTTACGCGACGATATCTGGCATTGCGGTGGTACCTACCTAAACGACTCAGTACTGAGTCTACCACCAAGCAATTGACACATTACGTAAGATTTATCTCAGTTTGTAACAACGTAACTATTAGCTATTAAGATGAAAGTAATGTGACCAGCTACACGATGTAATTCGCGCCCACCGCTCGCCGTGGTCGAGTGCAACAACCTGCATTGCATAATTGTTTAGTCGCTGCGCTTATTATGAGCTTCGAACAAGGAATTGGACACGTTTCGTCTCGTGGGTCTGGCGCAGGGCAGTGTCGACAGAAAATAAGTCGGTCACTGATGGTGATGCACACCGCATATTTCATGGGCAGGCTTAGCACTTACAACAAGGTGACCGTTCCGTGAACTTAATGACATAAAAATGCCTTTCTATTTTCTAATCCTAAAATGAGCTTCATCAGCTCATATACGTCCCTAACCGAGGGGCACTAGCCTACCCGTAATAGGTGATTAGGCCTTAGTCGTCCAGTGCGGATTAGCCGACTTCACGCACAACCTTCGAATTTCTTCGCATGCGTACGCAGGTTTCCTCACGACGTTTTCCTTCACCGTAAGAACTTCGGATAAACGTACATATAATTTCGAAACCACCACCGACGCTCTTAAAATTAGCTTTATATTATGTAACGTGTTTCCAAAAGCTAGAGCTAGCCTCATCTTGTGTAACATGTGTATGAGCATAGTCAATGCACCATATCTAACTAGCGACAACATTCTATTACCAATAGAAAAAATACCGACTTACTGCATTTCCCAACACGTCCGAGCTGCAATTTGTTGCAGTTACCCAACATAGCGAATTACACGAGAAAAGTGCGTGGTGGATATGTACAATGTCACAGTATGTAGGGAAACTTTGCTAGGAAGCGTTTTTTTTTTTTTTTTATTTATGTATTAAAAACTTAAACACTAGTTACATTTGTAATAATCTGCCAAACTGGGCTGGACACATTTGTCGCAGAACCGATACAGTTGGGGTGAGCGTGTCTGGAGTGGAGACCTCGTCTTGGAAGGCATAGCGTGGGGCGACCTCTGGCAAGATGGAGCGATGACATCGTTAAACGGCCGGTAGCAGTTAACATCGAAAAACGGTGGACAATCTATGTAGTTTGCTATTGGATAGGTCTAAGTTCAGCAATGGACAGGAGTAGGCTGATGATGATGATGAGTGATCGTCTCTACTTTTCAGTTTGTTTGTCTACGTTCCAGAAAGGGGTGAGTGCTTCCCGCGGCGCACAGACGACGCCTACTTGCTGAGGTTTCTGCGCTGTCGGAGCTTCATACCTGCGCTTGCGCATAAGCTGGTAAATTTGTTTATTACATCCTTAATTACCACTGCTGTTGGCTTAGCCTTTACACCTTTACCTTGCAATAAATAGTAGTAAATATAATTAACTTCACAAAATATAATAATTGAGTTATGTTGTGTACCCCAGGTTCGATTTTACAAGGTAAGACAAAAGTAAAAAAAATATTATTATCAATACAGTATGTCACAATTGAGGAATTTCAGAAAAAATATAGGATCAAACTAAGCAATTGCATTAAACCACATTATATCACATGAATAAATTCAACTGTTTCAAAACCAGTCAAGTGGGATTCGAACGTAGGCTCGTAGAGTTCCGTACCCAGTGTCTATAAAATGGTATTAATAAATGCTTTTGTTGTTTATGAGGCTCGCTCAAATATATTTTATTAACAAAAATATATTCTCTTTACTGAATAGGTCGTTATAGAGGCAAAAAATACATTATCTGTGATAATTTTAAAAAAAGTCGTCTCAGTTAAATGTTGAATTAACCACGAACTCTTATTACCTAGTAAATTATGTTTTCTGACAAATACCGTTGAGAGGTAATAACCATTTTGGATAGTTGAAATGGTGGCCGTGAACCATGAAATGATACCAAGCCTCTTGAGTGTACAACAACCTTAAACAATGTGAGAATTCAAGTCTAAAATTGAATAGTAATTTACTAGGCCAGTTAGATGGAACGCATCTTCTATGGTTAACACCATCTAAATCATCGCTGAACGATGGTTATTCCGTGCAAAAAATGATATCTGATTAAAAAAATTTAAAAGCACTGAATTTTTAATAAATATAAAGAGCGTCGGTGTGAACTGTTGCCCTCCTACTGGGAGGGCTGAGGTTCAAATCCACGTACCAATTGTTTTCGAAATTATATGTAAGTACGTTATCCGAATACGGTGAAGGAAAACATCGTGAGGAAACCTTCTCGCACGCCTGCAAAAGATTCAAAGGTTGTGCGTGAAGTCGTCCAATCCGCACAGGGCCCGTGTGAACGACTAAGGCCTTAACACCCTTACGGGTAGGCTCGTGCCCCTCGGTGGCGACGTTTAATAAGCTGATGATGATAAAGAAGTTTAGATTTTGAATGCATATAAGAAGAAGTACCTTCTTACTCTTCCTCCACAAATTAACTTTCTTATAATAAATTTGCTACCTTTAGCTGAATCCCGGAAATATCGAAAATACCGGATTACCGGTATTAGTCTGGAGCCAATACCAAAAATAACGGTTTTGCTGAAATGCTTCGACATTGCGACCCCTATGCCCGACCTGCAACCCTGCCCATGTCAGATGCAGTGTAAAGGGTACTCGTTTATACGATAGCATTAGTCTACCAAACTGCGCCAGTCACGTAAGACGTCTAGTTAGATCTCTCATTCCTAGAAATTCCCCTAGTTACGGTTCTCTCTTAGTGAACACAGCTTTACCCTTTGACTGTCAATAAACCAGACAATAGAAATTCCATTGTTTGTCGGACACTATGTCCGAAGATGAAGACGATATATTTCAATATTTTCTTTATTCAGACTACTCAATATCCAACCTACATACCTAATTGTAGATACCAGCACTGCTTAATTAGATCACTACTTACAACTTTGTTAAGTCTATAGTTACTGAGCCGTTTAACTTATCTTTGTGGTGGGTCAATGAACTACTCGGATAATAAACCTTGGCATGAATACTGGATGACACGATGGATTTAACTACTTAAATTTCACTTAATTCCTATGATCAAAATAAGGATATAACCTTTTTTTTTTTTTTTACATATACCGCTTCAACCTTTCGTAATCCACTGCTGGACATAGGTCTCTCCCATTCCCGCCAGGTCCTACGCTTTTCTTATCCAGTCTCCACTAGCGACCTCTTGCAAGTTGTCGATCCTACGCTACGCTTGCCACGTTGCGGCTCCAGTCCCGAACTCGTCAGTTCCAACGGCCATCCACTTCTGCATTTTTAAGTTTATTTAAGTTAAAATAAATAAACACTAAATTGTACGTCTTAACGCCACCTTACTTATATATCTTATTTTGTTTATGTCGTAATAAACGACCACAAAAAGCTGCATTTTTTATTGTCATTTCAAAAATGATATAAGATTAGAAAACCAAATACGAAATCTAAAAAAGTGATGAAGATGAAGATTTTTCAATAGTTACAATCATGAAACCGGAAAAAGTCGATACCGTCATTTTTCAAACAAATAAAATTAGCACAATATTTAATGATCGAAGAAGGTTTTAATGCTGCTTCGCATAATGTCAAAGTATTAGGACCGCATAAAAACACAGAGATGGTTGTGCCGCTTGAAGCCTAAGTAAAATAAAACAAAAAAAAAAAAAAGTGGATGGGAAATTCCAATTAGTTTCTCCTCTGCATAATGTCACGGTACTAGGCTAACATAACGTTGCAGATGGTGCGTTACGAGCAGTTCCGACACAACTACCCGTACCTGTACGACTGCGACCCGTTCGGCTTGCAAAAGGTCAAGCACGTATACGGTGGTACATTGCCTGAGAGTCCGTGGAATGGGCGGATTATACTCATGAGATTTGGTGAGTCATATACTCGTAATGTATTATGTTATAAAACTCAAGGTATTATTAAAATACTCTTAAACTGAGTAATTTGTCAATAGTTTGGGAAGGCCGAGGCCTGTAGTACAGTGCAAACTAACACAGGTCTCAGAGATCATTATTTATACAACAATGTAAAATATTATCAAATAAAGATTTATTATTATTACTGAACCCAATCAAATAACGCGCGCGTTTCATTACCCCGTCCCGACTTTTGCCCCGACGCCCGTTTGTAAGGTCTACAATATCTTTGTTTTACCAAAATATGTATACAGGATTATTTATCAACTGTTTAATTTATTGACTAGCTGTGCGGTATAGTTCGCGTTGAAATAAAAAAAATCGAAGTTACTTCTTTTTCCGCACTGGGCCGTGGACGACTAAGGCTAAGATACACCCTTTACGGGAAGGCTTGTTCCCCTCAATGGGGACGTATAATGAGCTGATGATGCTGAAATAAATTTCGTATTTTTTTCGTCCATATTTATGTTCTTGACGTATTAATTCTCCACAGGTACAGCCAGAATATCAGTGCTGCAGTGGGTCAAACTACTGTAGCGTTTGCTGAGGCTTGTACCTGATTGGCCACTGGGATCTGTTTTATGTTATTTTGTATGTTTTTCTTATTTATATTTTATTACTTGTGTTTCTTGTGGCCAATAAATGTTTTTTCTTTCTTTCTAATTTCTTCAGGTAAATGGGACCCAGATGCAGTTTCAATAACGGATGTGGTTCGATGCGCATTGTTCATGGATGAAGTGGCTGTGATGCAGCCCAAGATCCAGATCCTGGGGGTCACCATTATAGTTGACCTGGACGGCCTAGGTCTCCGCCATGTGAAGCATCTGACACCTACAGTCGCCCATCAGATCGTCAGCCTTATGGGGGTAAGAGTTCATTTGTTTATATGGTCAAAAACTCGCGGGCAGGGGCGGATCGTAAATTTGAGGGGGGTTGAAACTACTTAGGGGATATCTATAAACAATCTCATAGCAATGACAAAAAACTGTTTCTTTATGGCTATATTATTATTCTATATTATTTTTGCCCATTAAAACATAAATGTTACTTAAATCTATGTTGCATGTTTAATGTTAATTAAACCAAAAGGCTACTTTATTGCTGTGTAAGCGATCACTTTCAGACAACCTTTGGATGAGAGAGAAACCGAATCCGCTTATTGGTTTTATCGGTGTCTGGGGATCTTGTAACCTTGGGGGCCCTGGGCTGCAGCCCAAGCTTATCTTATTATTATATAAGCTTATGTTAGGTATATCTACCCCTGCTCGCGAGAGTCCAAAACATACGAAAGGTCGCCGGTAAAGGCTTGGGAAAATAAATAGTGTTATATTTAACCAGGGCCCGCTCTAGCTCATGTGGCGCCCGTGTGCAACGCACACCACCCACCTAAGGGAAACACGCCCCTGAATTTTATTGTAACTTTTACGATTTCCAGGTATCCTTCCCCCTGACAATGCACGGTCTCCACATCATAAACTACGGCTGGTTCCTCAACAAATTCTTCTATCTCTTCAAGCAGTTCATACCGAAACCCGTGTGGAGCAGGCTCTATTTCCACTCGGATCTGTCCTCGCTCCACACTCACGTAGACCCTGAATATCTCCCTCCAGAGTACGGAGGGAGATGTAGATACAACATCACTACAGAGAAATGGATTTCCAAGATTGACCAATATAAGGACGACTTCCTAGTACGAGAACTGAGAGATTTAGGTTTCACTGTGAAAAGTTAGGATTTTTAACTTAAACTTTTTTTTGTGTATTTGTACTTAGTACAAAATTCCATGAGTGAATGAAATAGGAGTTATTGGATAAAATAGGAATTAATGGTTTGAATGGGAATAAATGAACATACATCGATCGTCCTTAAAAGTGTTCACATGCAAAGGGCTTGCAACTCATTGCATTTCCAATGACCATGCATATTTACAACTAGCTTTTGCCCGCGGCTTCGCTCGCATTAAATTCGGGATAACACGGTACTTTCATTTATCACTATACATAGGATTTCCCCTCCCTCCAACTTTAAAGGTTTCGTGTCAATTTCAGAATTTTTTATTAGCAAAAAATAGGTTATAGTGAGCTAACCTTAAAAGATAGACATATGCTGTCGCGGACTTTTTTGTAACCTTTAAAAGGAGAACAATACTCTCATACATGACTTTTGTGTAACTTTAACCGTTTACGCAGCGTACGCAGCGGAAGCTCCAAGTATGAAAAAATACCCCGATTTTGAAACATTTTTCATTACTGCTCCGCTTCTATTACTCGTAGCGTGATGATTATAGCCTATAGCCTTCCCCGATAAATAAGCTATCTAACACTGAAAGAATTCAATCGAACCAGTAGTTCCTGAGATTAGCGCGTTCAAACAAACAAACTCTTCAGCTTTATATATTAGTATAGATATCATCGGCGCAATGGGCTGATGATGATGAAAAATTTTATAAATAAGGAGACAATGTTTGAATAATCATCACGATAGTTTGAGGTATTAATATGTAATTAATTTCTTAATGAGCGTTTCAAATTAATTTTTAAACCTAGTCCACATCCAAATTCACTCGGGGATAATATCAAGTAATATACAGCTTAACTAATGAGATTTGTCAATGATCTTTCTGTAAATGCCAAAGACACGTTTGCATAAATAAATTGTTATACTTTTATAAAGTTGTCATCTTTCATTTTATCGTATAAGTTGATAGTTATTAAGGATACTTAAGCTTAAGGTTTAATTTAATATAGTATTTAGTATTTGAAAATGTTCGCAGATTTAGTATTTATTTTAAAATAAATATCAGTAAAAAAGAAAAAGCATAAGTACTCTAATACAACCATGAATTTGGGACCTGAATCAAAAATTAATCCCCGTTCTGTAGAACTGTGTGCATTAACCTATTTCACCTATCCGTAAGAGAACTAAAGTTACCGACATATTCCGCCGGATCAGCAAGTTGAAGTGGCGGTGGGCTGGTCACGTATGTCGCAGAACCGATGGCCGTTGGAGCAGACGAGTTCTGGAGTGGAGACCGCATCTCGGCAAGCGTAGCATAGGACGATAGCGATAGGTTGAAGAGAAAGAACCTATCTTATTGGGTAAAAAAATATACTTAAAAAAAAAATAAACAAAATAATATATCTGGGGGCACGGCAGTGCCCCCGCCAAGTCGAGCGCGAAGCAAACACTGCCGTACCATCCTTTACAGGATCCATTTCGCCGCATTTTCATCTGGGGGCACGGCAGTGCCCCCGCCAAGTCGAGCGCGAAGCAAACACTGCCGTACCATCCTTTACAGGATCCATTTCGCCGCATTTTCAGGCCCCGATTTGAGAACCTTTGGATAATACCAGAGCGCTGAAATTTTCGTCATCTAGTAAGATATAATAACTTACTTTAAATCCAAAATTTCAAGTCTGTAGGAACCTATGAATCTTAAAATTACAAAACAAAACAAATTTAGTAATTAGCATTTATATAATTATTGCAAACAACTAAAATAATACTTAAAAACTTAAATTTTAAAGGAAATTTCGCATTACTGAATAGCAATTAGAAATGCATCAAAACGTTTTATTCGTGATACAATACCCGGATCGAATGGAGTAATGGTGATAGATACGCCAGCCTGGAATGGATTGTTAGAGTACCATATAAAAACTTTGATTTTGCTCAACAATGTCAGTATAATCGTTATCTTTAAAACGCGGTAAAATCCGCAGTAGAAAAGCGAAAACTAAGTCGGCCCTGGAATCGTGTGTAAACGAATCCACCGGGCCAACATTGGGGAGTCCATCGATCCGCCAGCGTGCGCAAGATGGTGTTGGGACTGTCGCGCAAGCGCCGGAGGAGAGAGCGCTCCGCTTGCGAATTATAGCGGCAAGCCGTCGACGCAGGCCTCCGCAACATGCCTGCCGCGCTGCATAACGCGGCAGTCCCACTATCACCCGGAACGCGTTGTGATAACTGACGCCAGATCGCTGTATGCCCGCTGCGTGTAACTAACCGACAGGCTACACGTATACAAGGACTGACAATAAGCTTTAAAAAGCGCTATTTTAGCTTTAAAAAGCTTAGTTTAGCTATATCATTTTGGGTTTGTTGTACAATATTATGTTTATTTATCATTGGGTTTTAACCAATGATAACAAATAATTAAGCTACATAGCAATACTAATATAGTATTGATTGCTTCCGTGAATAAAATTTTTATACTGGCTTATTTTCGTAAATAAGCGCCATCTAGTGGAACAGATGTGTACTAAGACAAAACATCGCAACTGACTAGTCTGCAAACAATTATCTGAGGCATTAACACAAATGTCTGATATCCGAACGACGCCATCTAGTTGCGCAGTTAAGTACCAATGGTCAAACTGACTTTCATTTGCAATATATTTTACAGTACTAGGAGTTCATGTCACACGTGGAACCTTAATCCTATTGAGCCTGGCCGACTAGTCTCAGTACAGTTTAACTATGACCACAGATTACTAAGAGTGGGTTGCACCATGTAACTTTAACGATAACCACGTGGTCAAATCCCTGGTCAAACAACATTTGCGTCCTTTTGCGTTGCACGATTTTTAACAACGGTTGTTATGACGTCATAACCTAACGCTAACGTTAACTGACAGATTTTGGTCGGTTAATGTTGTTGTTGTATGTCTAATCAACTGTCAACTTGAGTTTAATCTACAATTGTGTGGCGAAGATAATTATTTTAATTGTTAAAACATATTATGGCTTCAATTCGTGATATGACTTGTGCAACGCACATTTATTAAATATATTGTCAACGTTATTGTAACCGCTAAAGTTAACTTTGACGAAAACTATAACCAAGCGTATGGTGCAATCCATCCGAACTATGACGCAGCAAGGAGTTTCTTTGATTAGGAAAACATAAATTTTATGAAGATGTACACTAAAGGTGTGCATGCTGTATTTTTAAAGTATCCACTTTTTCAATAAATAATGTTTTATTGTGATTAATTAAACTTTACAATGATAAATATTAAGCACACAAAATATTTTTTTAAAACGATTGACTTTAGATAAAATCATATTTTGGATGTTATTAGATAACAAAACGCAGTCAAGAGATCAAACTATGGACTAGATTATAACTTCAATAACTATATTCCATGTATATTTCGGTTATAGGTCAGTCTATGATGGATTCTTTGCAATTCCTTTTCAACTTCCGCAAGTATAGTGGGATCGATTTCGTTTACATCATCACCGGCGATATGGGGCTCGGATGTATTTAAATCAATTTTTTCATCGATATGCTCGCTTTCTAGTAATCCTTCAAAATAATCGAAGACATCCTGATAGTTGTCTTGGTTATTGTAATTACGATGGCCACTTTTCATATGTTCGGGCATTTCCCGCGTGCCATGAATGACTAAAGTCAATGATCCTATAGTGCCACTATTTCTTTCATTTGTCTGAAAACAGAAAAACATTTAGGAATATAATTAATTTAACTAAAATTCTATTATACATTAAAGTTTAAAAAATGCATTACCTGATCTTGGAAAGCGACCTTCCAGATTCCATCAGGGTTTTCTCCCCATGTAGCTACTGAAGTAAGGGGCCAGTTCACAAAACCATTTGTGGACGTATCTTTGGTTCGCGCGCTCAAAAGTTGAATGCGTGTTCCTAAAACAGACGAGGATGACTCCAAGAATCGAACAAAAAATACCAAGGCACTATAAACGCGTAGCAAGCTTACCTCTCGGCGATGTTAGGTAAATCTCTAACGCTCCACGTCGATGGTAGCGAACGTTCGTAATTAATTCAACGTGCTCGATGTAGTTTACGCCACAATTGTATACTTTTATTGGTATTTCTACAGTTTCGCCCGAAGTTATATGTTCTTCAAATTCTCCAATCCTTTGCAGAAATTAAAAATACGGGTTAACACATAGTTACATTATAAAAAGTGTAAAAAAACATACAACTCAACCAAATTACATAGATGGCGTGACACGATAGCGATTACGCAAACCTTCTTCGGTCGAAACTGAACGTATATTTCACACGGGTCTCATGAACGGTAGGATATTGAAATCTCCAACAAATCCACGTACTTACGTACTTTTTTTTGGTATTTACATTTTTTACATTCAAAGGCATTCGAAGACGAAGCGGTGCGTACCAGGTTTACATACTTACTGAGAAGCTTTGATATGACACATGATTTTGCTTGGCACATTCGTCCAGTTAAGTGCCGTCGACACAAGAGCAGCCGCATTCATAAGTCCAAAGCCAAATCGGACGTCATAACGAAGACCGACACTGTAACACAATTTTGTACCTCGTTATTAAATATTATTAATATTAAATACATAAAACATGATTTTTTGCTTAATATAATTGGAATACACACCCATTTTCCTGCCATCCTGGATTGGCAGATAACGGCACGTATTCTGATGTCCATACAATCAAATGCTGGACATCCCTCCAGGTTACATTAGGACTGAAAAAATTGTACTCTCAGTAATTGTATCATACTCTCATAAAATAATTGCAACTTTTACCAACACATACATGCATATTCCATGCATAATTTAATTTAAAAAAGGAAAATATAAAAAAAATATAAAGGAATTTTCAAATCCCACGGGGCATTGAGACAAACAGACCGTACCGGGCGAAGTACTAGGAGCGCATAGAAGCTTAGATGTAAAGTGGGCGCAACTTACTTTGCCTGCAAAGCGAGCGCCACGATACCGGCAGCCAATGGGGCGGCAGCAGACGTGCCGGTGTGCGAAAGAGTGCACGAATCACCTGTGTCTGTAGTGGCCTGAGACAGAAGATACACGTCACTTGAATGAAATCTCAATTCATTGATAAATGTTCACAATTGTTCACAATGCTGCAAGGTAAACTCATTCATATTTCGCTGCTCGATATGGTTATTGTACATACCAATTAAAACTTGTTTGATTTTGTGACTTATATAACATATTACTCAATCATATATTGCCAAACCATAATGTACAAAGATTTCGCATAAAATGTGTGACCAGCTGTACGTAGCCAGCTCGGAAGTAAACAGTCCACACCAATGAGCCACCGACGCATTAATATTATTATATTAATTTAATTATTTTAGATGATCATAGTCCGAACACGTATAAGGAGGGATGAATGGCACATTACGAAGCGAGTGTTAAATCTGCATGGTGATGGATGCGTAAACAATGGAAGGCCAAAGAACAGATGGATTGTGTAAAGATGGATATGAGTGTGAAGGAGGTTTGTGTGTTTGACACAACTAATAGAGGTGTATGGAATAAAAAGACTTACTGTGAGGACTCCAAGTAATGAGATAAGGGCAAGAGAATGATGATGATCTAGCCCGAACACTACTTTATTAGTATTTACTTTTAGAAGGCTCGATGGTAGCGCAACTGTACTAATTGACGGTCGTTGGATCCAACCGAAAAATATTACGAGTATCTAGATTCCCTTCGTGCTTCCTTGAAAGCCTGGCCCTGCATTGGGACGTTATAGGCCCGATGATGATGAAATAACACATTTAAAGTGATAGGATAAACTTACAATTTTCTGATCTTTATAGGCGCCTGAAGAATATGCCGAAGCTAGAGTTGAGGAGCACATTTCGCCATACCAGGGAAACATGCCGTGCTGGGAGGCACTCGCTATCGATATCGTGTAAATGCTGGATGAATACCTGAATAAATTCGAACGAAATAATAATGAAATAATAAATATTTGAACTAAATAAGCAATAATAATAGATTTACCCATCACAGTTGCAATTGTCTTTATTACCACCGCCATTGCCATTTGCCCACACGTAGATAGTGCCTTTGCCACCTCTGCCCTGCAAAGTTAATCAAATGGATGTGTGTAGAGTGCTTCAACTTCAAGTATGGGATCTTTCATGTTTTGTTTTATGAAAATATTCGACAATAGAAGCACGTATTGCTTCCTTGGTTCAGTAGCGTGGGAGTTGAGTTTAAATCACAGCGTGATCGAAGTGTCGTAGGTTCAAATACCAAGGCGAGACTGTATAGTGAATAAAAACTATATGCGATATTTCCCAGTTTGGAACTTGATTGTCTGAAAAGAGAGATGACTACAGTACAGTCGTACACACTTTATTTCCGAACGAATGTATCAAACTAAATCAGACTTGTTTTGCTTAGTATTAAGTTTCAAAGTTCACCAACTATCCGTTTCACTTGCAAAGCTAACATGATACGGCGACCGACCAACACTTGCACAAGAAGATGACGCCCCGTGCGTGAAGAATTCCTATTGGACAATAGCATTTAAAAATTCGTCTTTTGCGGCGGTACATTAGTCAGCCATATTATTTGTGTACCCCAGGTACGCTATAGCACTCGTTCATTGCTCAGAAGGATAAATCATGGGCAGGTGAGTTTGGTTTTCCTAAAATATGTTCCCCCAGTCCCTCTCTTCCGAGTTAAGCCTACCTTAGTGACGCCCCTCTCGAAAGCCTCGCTAGCCAACCGCCCGGGACCCTCGACGGTGCGTCCGTCATCACTAGGGCCCCATGAAGCACTGTAGATATCTACTTTGTCCCATGCATAACCTGATGAGAAATGTTAATACATAATATTGTTAGTCCACATTCATACATTTAAAACACTTACCTACTTTTCCTTAACTCTCACAAAGGTGTTTTCCAAAGTACCAGATAGTTCATAGGATATGATATCAATAATAGACTAATCAAACATAGTCTCAATTGAATAGCTCTAATAGGTACTTTAGATTTTATTGATACCTAAAATACGCCAATTTCATCACTGATACACTGATGATTATCAAAATATTTGGCTACTTCCTGAAGTGAAAGAAAACTGAAATTTAGTATTTAATCTAAGCTTAGTATAAAATAACCAACAATGATAATTATAATTAAAATCATTGAAAACCAAACAAAAAATGGTGGGGTGTAATTTTAAATAAGACTCACAAATTATATGAATCAGGACATGAAAGTAACTAAAAAACCTAAAGGAAAAAAATAAACACTAGTAAGACTACAAACCTGGCAACTTACAATAAGAAATGAAATCCCGCCAAAATCATTTCAATAATAATAATGGCAAAGAAATAGTAATAATGTTTCAACGAATGATCTTTTTGACAGGGCAAACCTTGTGTAGTCGTCTTAGCAACATTTAACATGATATGTTTTTGGTGGTTCATTTATTTCACAATTATAAAAAAAGGATTAAAATTTGATCTGTTCATAACCTAAATGCAATTCCTAGGATAGATAGACCGCGTCTAAGACAACTTACCTATATTTGGCATGTATGACCA